>JAVYIG010003995.1:0-175329 GCA_035222895.1 Strongylocentrotus droebachiensis
CAGATCCAAATAACATCCCTTACAAAATTAATCATGCCACCCATGTCAAATATCGAATATATCTGGAGGGGGGCACGGGGGGGGGGGGGGGGGGGGGGGGGGGCACGTGCTCCCAATTTTTTTCTTCCAAGATCGGTTGAACTTTTTTAGACCCCTCCCCAGGACGTCGATCAATTACATGTATGTGCCCCCCCCCCCCTCCCCCCCCCCCCCCCCCGCTTATTCACCGGCTGGCTAGTTCGTCGCTAAATAATTTCTCACGAATTAGGCCCCCTCTTTTGCCCCCTCCCCTGCCGCAGGCTGGATCCGCCCCTGATACTCATAGCCCATGGGACCAGCAATTTTGGTCTCGTATCCCTTTTGAAATGTAATCACATGTTTGTTAATTTTCAATGTTTTAATCTCTTTTGTCGCGATTTAGGTCATCATATTTTAGCTTATCGGTGCCGTTCTCGGCGGATTAAGGCATGATATGATGAGGTCTACTGAGGCAGAACCATAAAAGTGACCTGCCGTCTTCTAAGGGCGTGGGAATGATTGAAATATGTGCAGTATTAATGCACAGGAAAAAAGGTGTACTATTCATATTCTTATTTCCACAAAAAAAAAAAAAAAAAATGATTCTCTATTTTGGAACACATCCGACTCTCGTGCAGCACGACTATTGTATACACGTAATTGGAGGATTATGCTTCATTTTATTTATTAATGGTCCCTGCACTTCCTTTTTTACTTGGGGCACGCGATATCTCGTCCTTCAAGTTTGTATACAACTTATACGTACCAAGATATCAATCAATATATAGTACGATGGTACATTAAAGGGAAATGAAACCCAACAAACTTTAGCTCACAGTCTTAGTAAAAAAAGTTGTGAGCAGGTTAAAATATCTTGAAATTACTCCTATTTGATTACTTAGCAAGGAAGACATTCTCTCAAAAATGTGCAGTTTCCTTGCTGGCTTTTCTCCCATGGGAGTCACCATTTTGATTAGAATAGTGATGTCAGAGTCGCACAATCACTTGAAATACCCACTGACCTGTATGTTATTTATGATGTAAGAAACTCATCTGTGAAATGCATGACAATTGTTTCCTAATTATAAACCCTCTATTTCTAATGTATTCAATAATTATAAATGTATGTTCTCTCAAAACCTACGGTGACAATATTTTTGGTTCAGCTATTTCGAACAATAAATTGTATGATCAGTTTCTTTTGTTTATCAATATATGGCATACATAAGTTGTTGCTTGGTCAAACAGAGCTCCACCAAATATTCAATAAAGTGCCGTACATAGATCAGCTCAAAGACATCACTTTTTGATATGCCCGAGTAACAAGATGGATGCTGTTTGCATCGATCACTCTCGGTGTAGAAATACCTAAGTTATCATGCAACACCCTTTCCATGTTATGCCAGTGAAGGAGAGGTATGTTGGTAAAGGGTCTTGAGACGAGACCAGCAATGTTGGTCTCGTCTGCCTTTTGAAAACGTATCATAGGGTTCACGAGACTAGCTAATAGCCCACGAGACCAGCAATGTTGATCTTACGGGCCTTTTGAAAAGTTAAGACAGTCTTTGCGAGACCGATAGCCCATGATACCGGCAATATTTGAGGTGTTATCACAGGGTTGCGAGACCAATAGGTTCTTAATTTGTTAATTTTCGGTTTCTATTATATCTTTTGTCGCGATTTAGGTCACCATAATTATATTGGATCCATCGGTGCTGTTCTCGACAGAGAAAGGCATGACTTGTGACGATTAGGTCTACTGAGGCAGAACTATGAAAGCGACTTGCCATCTCTGGAGGGCGTGGGAATGATTGAAATATGAGCAGTATTCATGACAAAAAAAGAAACGTGCTCTTTCCAGGTTCTTAATTGCAACAGAAAACTTGAATTCAATGATTTTCATTTCGGGGACAGCTATTTAGAACATTTAGATGTCGAGCAGTTTCTTTTGTTAAACAATATTTTGGCATACATAAGTTGTTGCTTGGTCAAACAGAGCTCCACCAATTTATTCAAAAGAGTGACGTACGTAGATCAGCTCAAAGAAATCATCTGTTTGAGATGACCGAGTAACAAGATGGATGCTGTTTGCATTGATGACTCTCGGTGTAGAATTCCAAGTCATTATTTAACACACATCCATGTTATGCAGGTGAAGGAGAGGTATATTGGTAAAGGATCTTGAGACGAGACCAGCAATGTTGATATCACGTGCCTTTTAAAGTGTTATCTACGGAAGCTTAAAAGTGCCACCGAGATGACGATGTCTTCTCGACTTTTTTTGGTCCGAGAAGGCGAAAAGGCGGAAAGGCGAGATTCCAAATCTCGTCTTCTCGACTTCTCGGGTACGAGAAGGTGAGAAAGTGAGATTACAAAATCTCGTCTTCCGACTTCTCGGGTATGAGAAGAAGAGAAAGCGAGATTCCAATTCTCATCCAAATATCGTCTTCTCGTCTTCTCGTCTTTTAGGGTTCGAAATGGTGAGAAGGTGTTATTTACAAACTCGCCAAGTCGCCTTGTTTAAGACTTGTTAGGGGGTAACCTCGCTATTCATAAGGACCGCCTTTCATAATTTGAGAAGAGGGGCGCTATTCATAACACGAAATGAGGGTCGATATTCACAACAAAAGAAGACGGTCGCTATTCATAATACGAATTTAGGGACGCTATACATAATACGAGGAGAGGGTCGCTTTTCATAATACGAAATCAATTCGCTATTCATAATACAACAAGAGGGTCGCTATTCATAATACGGGATGAGGGTCGCTATTCACACAAAAAAATAAATACTAGTAAGTAATAAACAAAACGATAATAACGGCTGTGGAGTAGGCGGTAGGGGGGCGCTACGTGGCCCCGAATATTTAAAGAAAACATTTATTGCAAATATATATTTCTGAACAAATAAAGATAAAGGCGTGCCCCAATAATGTACGCGACCCATCATCCCGGGCTCCAACGCACCCCCACCCCCCAATCAGTCCTACCACGCAGTATTTCCTAGGTTGAAGTACATATTACCGACATTTTCGTCCAAGTAGTTCATAGATGGCTTAGCCTGTGTGTGTTTCACGGGTGGACGTGGGGCAGTGAGGGTGTAGCAGCGTTGCCATGACCTATCATGTCTCTTACCCTCAACAAAGGAAGGAAACAATTCGTCCCTATTTTCACGAAGTGACGGTAGTGAGGAAAATCGTAACGCAAAGTGAATGCAATTTGTTTTCACTACCGTCACTTCGTGAAAACAGCGACGAATTGACAGGGGGTCGTAGAGACTTAAGTTCTACACCATTTTCAAGCTTTTCGTAAATAAACAATATTGCACGATATATTTTCCATTCGTAGTAGGTCCATGTTCAAATTATATGGCCTTAGCCATATCCAGGGACCCAGGCCTGAAGCTCTTCAAAAATCAGCCAATGAAGATTTTCGTTTTTCCATGAATTATCATACCTCGGGATACTAGTTAATATTGATATTAATAAACCTAACTTTATTCATCCACAATCTTGATTTCCTGAAAACTTTCCTAAGACCGAAAACACACTGAGTTGGACCAGACCATGAACCTAGAGGGGTGGGGAGAGGGCACTTAATAATTGTGTTTAGTTTGGGGGATAGGGGGCTTGAACACTCTTGGACCTTAAAGTGTTTGCGTCATGTAGCGTACAAAGAGGTAATGCAATCCCGTTATGATTTACCTTTTGAGTTCTATAATAATTTAGATATTAAAAACCGAGAGTTTTTAGATTTCGTACGCTTAAATCTATATTTATTCAACTAAATAATATGAGTTCTCTGTATTCACATTACGAGGTATAATTCATGGAAAAACGAAAATCTTTAAACTCTTCATTGGCTGATATTGAAGAGCTTCTGGGTGACTTGATATAATAATAATAATAATAATAATAATAATCTTTAATGGTCCACTCCAAATTTTATTAAACCGAAACGGAAATTTGTTTTGCCCAATTGATCGTGAGCCCGGCAGCCACTGAGCAGCGCCAGATCGACGTTGCTCTATCCCTTATATGCATACGGCTATTAATTTGTAGGTCCACAAGTCCTACTAAAAGCTACTTTCTACAAAATATTTGGAATCTCGCTTTCTCACCTTACCTTTTTGTACCTGAGAAGCCGAGAAGACGAGATTTGGAATCTCGCTTTCTGACCTTCGCGTACCCGAAAAAGTTTTCGGTGGCACTTTTAAGCTTCCGTACGAAACTAATAGCGCTCGAGACCGGCAACAACGGTCTCACTGGCCTTTTGAAGGGTTATCACAGGGTCGCGAGACCAATAGCTTATTACTTTTTTTATTTCTTTTTTTGTTTCTATAATCTCTTTTGTCGCGATCTAGGTCACCATATTGGATCCATCGGTGCCGTTCTCGACAGAAAAAAGCATGTGACTATGTCTACTGAGGCAGAACAATAACCACGAACTGCCGTCTTTGAAGAGCGTGGGAATGATTGAAATATGAGCGGTAGGTATGAAAATAAAAGAAACGGGTGCTATTCAGAATGTTATTTTCGATAGGAAGCTTGAATTCAATGATTTTCTGTTTTGGGACAGCTTTTTCGAACATTAAGCAGTTTCTTTTTTCAAACAAATTTGGCATGCATAATTAAGTTGTTGGGTCAAACAGAGCTCAACCAATAAATTCAAAAGAGTGACGTATATAATAGATCAGCTCAAAGAAATCACTTGTTTGAGATGCCCGAGTAACAAGCTTGATGTTGTTTGCATCGATGAATCTCGGTTTAGAATTCCAAGTTATTATGCAACACCCTATCTATGTCATGCAGGTGAAGGAGAGGTATATTGGTTAGGATAGGTCTCTGTTTCGATCCTCGTTTAATGCTTACATCCTTGGGCAAGATGCTTTGTCCGCATTGTCTCTCATGAGTCATGACCCAGGTGTAAAATGGATACCTGAAATTGCCGGGGTAATGATACATACTGGAAGTGCAGTATTAACACTGATGTGGCTACCCTGGGTAACAGACCGGTTTACTATTACATCAAGGCCCGAAATCACAAAGGAGGTTTGTCGACAAACCTCCTTTGTGAATACGGGCCCAAATGTATGGATGTATCTTCCCAGGGAACCGATTGACGAGTTATCCATTAAAATGACTCGGTAACAGTGTTGAAGGTTGATGTCAAAATCTGCGTAATTTATGTATGAAATGTTTATGTATTATATTCCTTTTACTGTACTAACCCTCTAACATGCAGACAATCCTGAGAAGTTCTTACACAACAAAGATATATATGGTTTTCCTTAGAGGTGTCACTGTGCAACACCCTCTAACAGTAAATTCTCCCAACTATTTTTGAATTATCCCAATACCGTTTTTCCATGAAAATAAGACATGACAGGCTTTTAAATATCTGTCAACACTTAAATGTCTGGAATGGTATATAGAACCAATTCATTGCTTTGAGACGATTTATATACACCTACAATGTAATTAAATTTTAATAATATAGTTGGGAGAATCAAGGAATCGTTCAGATCAATATATCCAATTGTTATCATCAATAATCGTCTATTTTCACTCAAACCTTTAATTGTACATTTAGCATTGAAGTCACTACATTAGCACAATTTTCTCTCATCTGAACAATGTTACAAAAATTCCTTTAACGTGTTATCAATGAATGAACTACAATATTTCAGTCCGTTTATACTATCTGTTGATACATCGGGTACTGACAATCATCCAGGTTGTCAAGAACAACCTTTGTTTAAAATTATGCATTCAATTTGAATATGTAAGTAAATCGGTCTATTAACATCCATTAAAGCGACTACCATTACTTTATCAATGGCTATTCTAAAATGCTCAAAGTGTGAATTCTCCGTATTTAACAGATCTGTGGATAATTAGGATTATTCTATGGACTCATTCCATGGAATTTCCTATAAATCAATAACAAATAGAATCTTTTTATAAATGTAATGCTTCCTGGGAGAAATTTCAATTATTAAATATATTTGTGGCTTCCACCCAGATCAATCGACCTTATTGATACAGATCGATCAATCGATCTTATTTACTGGGTGGAAGCCACAAATATATTTAAATAGAATCTTGTCACTTACTTGCCATTTAAAAAATATAAAATGTTTCCTATCAATACTTAATTTTCAACTTATTTATATTGCTATTATACGGTTTGAATCCCAATTGATAACTAGTTCTTATGCCTCTTAAATCATATTTGTAATGTCATTTGTGTTTGTTTCTTCTTTGTTTGTTTCATATATATATATATATATATATACATATATATACATATATATCATATTTTTGTGTAATGGGGTTTGCCATTGATAGGCTTGCGGCCTTTGCAAATCCCACCAGGTTTGAATTTGTTTGTGCTGTAAAGGTTCAATGACCCATTTGCAGGCCCAACAAATGAAAGATAATACTAATTTAGAACTTCCCACAAAAAAAAAGAGCTTGAAAATGTCTTTAAGTGGGAAATAAAGACTATTAGTTGTCGAATTGAAGTGGGTTATTGATGTAGACAATTGCTTATGTACCCTTTACAGCTCAATTTATGTATGTTATTACCAAAAGAAAAAAAAAGCCAGTCGGTCACTCCATAGTGTCTGACAGTGAAGTCTAGCAAGTAAACTAATTTCCTTGCATAATGTGAATATTAGGACACTGCTAACGTTTAAATTTCACAAATAGGACAAACATGACATATTCATAATTCATGCAAAGTTGTACATAATGTGATGTTGGCTGCAAAAGGGACATATATGTAATACTTGCTATTTTTTTCTTTTAGTGTAGGTCTACATGTTATTGCCATTGTGATTGTTCTTTTAATTCAAATGTGAATATGGAATGAATTGAATTGAATTGAATAGTTGTACCCTTGCTAAATACGAACTGACCTAGGATTAACCCGTGCTGTTGTGGTTTAGTAATATGAGAGAAGCTGCTGTCCACGGTGTTTCAATGGGTAAAAGTTTTTGATCTACATATAACATGGTTTATTATACACAATCATGTCTAGGAGAAGATCGCCATGTACCTTCTCGAAGCAACATTTTGTCAACAATCCCTTGACGTGACCCCCGCCCCCACCCCCACCTAAGTGTTGACAAATCATATGCCGTTCTCAAATATAATATAGCGCATATCACATGTATAACGGCTCTATGACTATGCGCATTTAAGGATTTTGAATAGGCCTATTACTGTAGACCAGCCATTAAAACAAAATATTGTATACGGCATTTTGGTGATAATGCATGGCATCTATACTAAAACTCTTGCGAAAATACCAAAGAATACTATAAAGGTGAATGCCACACGATTTTTTTTTTACTACAAATGTCATTGGCTTATCATTTGAGAAAGAATTAAAAAGATCATTATTTTAATATTTTAACTGAATATATATTATCTGAAAAGGTCCTTTCAAATGAAATAATTTTAAGTGTGAGTCTGATGTAATTTACCTATTTAATATACATTTGAAAGTTAAATATATTATAAACTAAAGTCGACGCAATAAAACATGAACGTGTGATTAACTTAGAAAATGGAGTTATTAACAATAATTATATACATTGTAAAGGTTTCTTTAATAATCTGTTCAATGAAACAGTTGTTCTGGATTAAACATGTAATATATAATGTCTTGCCACTCACTGAAAAAAATGATCAGATAATAGAGTGGATAAGTCATGTTATATGCTATCCCAAATAAATTGAATACACGGTGCGCATTTGAGTGGAAAACACACCGTATAATAATATACAAATAATAACGATAATAATGATAATGCTGCTACTACTACATGTATAAGACTGTGGACGCTAGATGGCGTAATCTGTGTAATCATATAAAGCACTGGGTAGAAGAGTTCAATGCACTAAAATTCCTCTACCATTCCGGTTGTTAGTATTTTAAACATTATTTAGAAGCCCAAAGTGAGTAAGATGAGGTTTGTTTAGCTTTCCCATCTCTTACGACTGCTGCTACTACTACATGTATAAGACTGTGGACGCTAGATGGCGTAATCTCTGTAATCATATAAAACACTGGGTAGAAGAGTTCAATGCACTAAAATTCCTCTAAAATGTCGGTTGTTAGTATTTTAAACATTATTTAGAAGCCCAAAGTGAGTAAGATGAGGTTTGTTTAGCTTTCCCATCTCGTACGATTGCTAAGTCTTCGTAAATCGGATCGCAGGACGATCGTGTAGTGTTCGTTCGGCTTTTTAGGCTGAAATCTTAGAAGTCTTTTAATCAATCTTATCATGCTTATAAAACTTTCATAAAGTGATATTCATATTATATACTCCTTTTCCTCACTGGATGTTGAAACATTTCCTAAAGTTTTCACTTACTTTTTTTAAATTATGTTCCATAGCCTAGGCTCAGTTTGTAAATTTCTTAATTTGATTCCAATAAGGTTTATATGACATATCGTCTGTTGAGAGCTGAAAGGGTGTTGGGTCTGTGAAATGAATATGAGTTAACGCCCTTCTGTCTCTCTACAGACGATCCCTCACTTACAACTCGATTCTGAATCAATGTAATGTTTTTGACTCGCTTTTATAATGTTGTTATCCATTATCAATATCAATTTCATTATAAACTGCTCAATTTATAGAGATACATACCCTAATTAGTTCTGACGTTATATACAATGAAATATTGTACTCATTAAATTTACATGTATTTTACAATGTGCAATCATTTGATTGTAGCCAATTATAATTCATATATTTATTCACCGACAGCTCATTGACCTCATGTAAATTATTTCTACTCTATGTTTGTATTTATATTTGTTATTTGAAATCCAACCTCAAGTTTTGGTTGAATTAAAGAAACATTTAATAAAAGTCTGCGTGATCCTATTGAAATTGAATGTCATAACTTGTCATAATACGTTCATTATTCCTTTACTTTAATATTCATCTGAAATCTATTCAATAGGCGGCGCTACGGGAGGGAGGGGCAGGGGCACGGTGCCTTCCCGCTTTTTTAAGTACCCCCAAAGTTCCCCCTTTTACATATGAAAAGTGTCAAATTTTACTTTGACAAGTGTCCCTTTTCCACTTTCATAAGTGCCCTATTTCAGAGAAATGCCCCTTTCCACTTCTGATAAGTGCCCATTTCGTCTCTTATAATTGCCGCTATTTAAATCTGAGATGTGCTCATTTACTTTGACAAATGGCCCTTTTCCTATTACGAATTGCCCTTTTGGCTTCTATTAAATGAGTTCCCCTTTTCATCTCTGATAATCGCCCCTTTTATTTGACATATTCCCCCTTTTTCTTGTGATAAGTGCCCTCATGTTGTTTTATAAAGAGCAGAGTTCCCTCCTTAAACCTGTAATAAGTCCCCCTTTTACTTTGACACGTGCTTTTTTCTTCTAAAATGTGTCCTTTTTCCTTTTGATCATTGCCCCCTTTTCCTTTCTCCATAACATGCACCCCTCTAATTTAAAGCGACTTTAAGTAAATTTTCTTTAATTTCTTCCTCAGCTCGCTCGCATTTATAGTTGATATAGTAAATAAAGTTATGTTCCTTTTTGAAAGTCGTTTCAGTCTTTTATGATTAGATCGTGCTTAAAACCAATCAGGATTTTTTCTCTCTCTCTCTTCATAAGATGATTTTTTTTTCTTGCACTGCTACCTCACTATTGTAGGAACTTTGATTATGATGTTAATAGCTTGAATATAATGAATTCATTAAAATTACAATCCATTAATACACGACGGGACTATTTTTTAGCATGTAAAATGTACAACTGTATTCATGGAAAAGCCTCAGTACGATTGTGCAATGAAGTGGAAATGGCTTTTCACAGACATGTTTTTTACACTAGACTTGCCAATACGTTGAATGTTGTTTTACCCAAGCCTAATCTTGAGTGTTTTAAAAATTGTTTTAGATACGCTGGTGGTAAAATCTGGAATAGTTTACCTTTTGCTTTTCAAAATGCTAAATCTATCGATGTCTTTAAACGTATGTACAAGGACAATTTTGTTTAACCCGTGTGATACAATGCCGATTCATATACTGCTCTTGACATGGCTTATTTCTCTCTTTCTCTCTCTCTCTCTCTCCCTTTCCCTCTCCTTCTCTCCTTCCCTTTCCCACTCCTTCTCTTTCTTTAATTCTCTCTTTCCTTCTCTACTTTCTACCAATTTCCTTATATCTTTTTTCCTCTTCTAATCTTTTTCGTGATATTTTAATGCCTTTTATTAAAGTGATTTGATGTTTTTCCGCTGTTAATTTCATTTATTCAAAATTCAAGCAAATCCATGTTTTCAAGAAAAGCCTTTGCTTAGAAATTATGCGTAAAATTGTAATGTTAGTAAACCGGTCCATTGCCCATTCAAACAGAAGAATTGCATTAGAAAAGATAGAGCTCAGACTTCCTTTGTTAACCCGATTCGAACAAAAATAATCCTTTAGCCCAGGGTCGGGTTTGACTTTTAGTAGAATAAAGGCCGAGGAGAACATTTTCAAGTCTGTGACGCTACCTTTCTCATCGTCTGATCGTCTGCTGAGATTCGGTAACATTGTTGAAGGTTGATGAAAAAATTGCTAAATTTGTGTATAAAATGTTACTTATTATATTCCTTATACTGTACTAACCCTCTGACATGCAAACAATCCTCAAAATATTCTCAAACCACGAAGATATCTATGGTTTTCTTAGAAGGCGTCAATGAATGACACTCTCTAACAGTGATTAACAGTAAATTCTCCCAACCGTTTTTGAATCTCCCCAACCGTTCTTCCATGAAAAAAAACATAAGACAAGCTATTAAGAATCTGTCAGCACTTAAATGTCTGGAATGGTATGTAGAGCCAATTTATTGCCTTGTGGCAGTTTACATTCGCCTAAAATGTAATTAAATTGTAACAATATAGTTTGGAGAATTAAGGAATCGATCAGATCAGTTTTTCCCAATTTGTATCATTGATAATGATCCGTTTTCACTCAAATTTTCAGGTTATCTTTAATTGTACATCTAGCATTGAAATCACTACCTTAATGGCACCACTTTCTCTCATCTGAGCAATGTTACCAAGTCCCTTTAAGGTTTGCGTACAAATTGTACATTGTATCACAGTGTATTACTAATGTCCTTCTGGTTCTTGACAATGGGATAGCAGAAATATAAAAGCAAAAGTATGTTACATTTATATTACATTGTGTTATTTTCCAATTATTTGATCACGGGGAATAAATCAGGTCAGTTTAGGCTGTATTAGGAAGTGACACTTTGAAATGCATATACAAATTTGTGGATGAATCATGAGGGGAAATTGACTGCATCTAGAAATGCCAAAAAAGTAATATTTGTGTGGCAAATCACTTCATTAAAAATACGTGATCACTGTTGTATGTCTTCATTTTGTTCCACTTTCAAACTAAACAATATACAACCACAACTTGTATGGCTATAAAAATCATATTGCAAGCTCCTCGCAGCCTCCTACAGTCCTTATATAAATTCAGAAAAAGGAAACCGTCACAGTTGATTCTCTGAAAGGTCATGAAGGAAATAATGTACATCGGTGTGGACTCTACAGCGCCCAAGTCTGTGCAGCGCCCCGTCTGCACATACTCATAATAACTGCATGAATCAGTGAAACTAAACACCAAAGAAGATACATGTTTCGATTCAATTAAACTAAACATACTCATAAAACAAAATAAACAAACAAATCATACACATAAATAAAAATAAAACATAGTGAGAATAGTCTAATTTAATTCACAACCCAAGACATGCTATCTTTCACATAAAAAATCCACAAGTGAATGTAAAATGAATGTGTGCGCAGATCTTTCTACCTTGTAACGTCAAAATGACACAGCCGCCTTTTTTCGCAAAAATCACATTGCTCTTATTTGGATTTTGATGACATTTTCTCAAACTTACTTTTTAGAATATAAAGAATAACAAGAGATTAAGCATTCAGAAAAATATAAAAGAAAATATAAGTTCATATATATGGGTCCATTCAGAAAATTGGGGCACTTTTTTTACATGCCAGAAGTGAGAAACTATGTCTCCTATCAACTGTAACAATGTTTGCTCAAATTGAGTTTTGCATAAAAAGCAAAGCCAACTATCTTCAGAACGCTGGTAAAAGGAGAAATGTGTATTAAGCCGCAAAGATTTTGAAAAAAGGGAACTGAAACAGGAACGATTCTGGCAGGGCACTACTATATATATTTATTGCATACAAATCTTCAGCAGATAATTTCATCTTCCATGTGTATTAGAAGACCTCATACCTACGTTACGTGGACACAGTCATACATTTTGCCCCAACTTTATGGATTGAACCGTGTACATGCATGCCTATTGACAAACCACCATCAACAATGCATCAATTAATGATTATAAATTACTCTGCGTAAACTGAATGATATCAAGTAACATAAACATGTAAAACATTTATCTACATACCACCACAAGAAAATAGGAATAAACTTTTAAATGAACAGAATATTCAAGAGATTACAATAAAACGCTAAATTAGCAGTAAATTAGCTTTTACTAATGACAATTATTATTCATATGCATCTGACATGTCTGAGTATTAGCGCAATTTAACACAATATATATATATATATATATATATTTATATCCTGCATCAAAAATTTGTAGGCTTTTGATTGGTTGAGAGCTCGTCACATGACCAGAAATATTTGACCTATTTTTAGCAAGTACTATATGAGAGTACTATTTTGGTTTACTATTTGAGAGTTGAAAAAAAAATGTGATTTTTTTTTTTGAATTGAATCAATTTTTTTTCTTCAAATCTTAATTTAATGAAAACAAAATTTGTTAAATCTTTTTAGATAGAAATTCACATTTGTTTGTGTTCTAAATTTTTTTTTTTTTTTTTTTTAATACATTTTTGATGTAGGATATAAAACAAATATACCATGCCTTCTATTCGAGGTACTGGTTAAACTATGGGCCTCGGTGACTCCAAAAGTACTATTTGCTTCGGGGGCCCCTCAGCAAATATAGTACTATTGGAGTCACCTCTTGCGCATTGTTTTAACCAGAACCTCTCAAGGCAGTGTATATTTGTATAATATATATATATAGCCCTTTAAAAAAAACAAAAAAAAAACTTGCCAATGTTATGAAGTGATTATAATATGTCATTGTCAGTAAAAAAATATATCTATTAAAGGGATAGTTGAGTCCTGTTTTCAGACCGCAAATGCCTTCAAAGTGCATGGTTATTGCTCTTATTCTTATCTATGACATTTCTAGTGCCCTTTTAGAACCTAAAATTGCTATGAGGGTAATTTTAGACCCCAAAATATGTGAAATTTAGCCAATACGATCATACCAATTCAGCTCCACTTTTAAAAAAATATGGTGACCGTTAATTAATTATTTAATTAAAAATAACAATACATGGGCCGGCTGGTTGTGCGTAATATAACCGACACGAAAATGTCAACAAAAGAGCCAACATCGGCATTGGCTGAAATACGACGTGAAATACGACGTAAAAGGCGCTATTTCGTTTTTTCAACGGCTTTATCAAGTTATCCAATATTTGTGGTGGTACACAAGTATTAGAAATCGTTATATTTATGGATAATTCAGCCGTGTCTGAACCGATTTTGATCAAACAAAGATGATTTTGTCATTTAAATTCTTTGTTTTTTCGAATTTGATACTCAGTTTTTCATTATCTCACAAAAAAAATATTTTGTGTAGCGCCCTCTGCAAAAGAACTCAACTATCCCTTTAACAGAATAGAATTTTGTACCAAACATTAGGCCCTTACGCAACAAATCAATTATTTACTAGTCGACCATATTACATCTGAACCGAAAAACACAAGTTTGACTGTTGTGACGCGCCTGCGTGCGCTTTGAGACAAGACTACTGAATAAAGGGTTCCTGATCGTAGACATTTTGACACATAGACATTGGCCTCCTGACTGTTATGTTCTGGGAGTTATTGTGGCGGTTTTGGGATGTGTTATGTTTGTCTTTGGTGGCGAATCAGATTGTCGTGGTTTTGTGTTGCCCATGATCCGTGACAAATTGGGGGCTCGTCCTAAAGTCTAGCAGGCGAACCAGTTTTCTACTCCAGGTAGATATTTTTTTGGTGAGGGTTCTCACGTGTCGTATATATTTCGTATAGCTTTGTGTGTATTACTGCGGTTGTGTACCATCCGTTAGTATGGGTACATGTTCGGTGTATGTGTGTGCGAGTCGCACGGGTGTCGCAGTTTGGTTTGGCTAGTATGGGTCACGCTCGAATTCTCGGGACTTTAGCCTCATTTCAAGGCGCGGTGTTTTGGGTTGTTTTCTCGCCGCTTTGGGGTTATGCTGTGTGGCGCGGTGTTTTGGGTTGTTTCTCGCCGCTTGGGTTAGGCTGTGTGGTGCGGTGTTTTGGGTTGTTTCTCGCCGTTTGGGTTAGGCTGTGTGGTGCGGTGTTTTGGGTTGTTTTCTCGCCGCTTGGGTTAGGCTGTGTGGGGCGGTGTTTTGGGTTGTTTTCTCGCCGCTTTGGGGTTAGGCTGTGTGGGTTGGTCTGTGATTAGCTGTTGGATGTTGGGTGTCTGTTAGGTTATAGTCCTAGCTTGGTTGCCTTTTTGGAAGGTGTTGGGTAAGCTAATCCAGTTTGGTACTGTTGTCCTTGGTAGTTTTCGACTATGGCGAAGGTACAGTGTTTTGTAGATGGACCCACAGTTGGGGTTTTGGAGCAGTTGAAGAAGGCGGAGTTGCTTGAAGCTGCTCGGATTTTGGAAATTCCTGTTGGGTCATCACTGAGGAAGGATGATATAAGGACTCTCATTCAGGGATTCTTTATTCAGACAGGTATTTGGTCAGCCCCGGTGGGTGCTGTTAGTGGTAAGGATAATGGTGTTTCGGAGTCCTTGACTCCATCTGGTGCTTCTGAGTTGGACCTCAAGGCGCTTGAAGCTCAGTTGAAGATAAGAGAGATAGAATTACGAATCAAGGAGTTGGACGTGCGGAGTAACCATTCTCCTGTGAGTACGGTTGATGCCGTTAAGCATATAAGGCTTGTTCCAAAGTTTGATGAGAGTAAGGTTGAGGAATTCTTTCAGCATTTTGAAAAGGTTGCCATCAATTTGGGTTGGGACAGGTCGGTTTGGCCGACGTTGGTTCAGAGTAGTTTGGTAGGTAGGGCGCAGGAGGCTTATGCCTCATTGTCTGTCGAGCAGAGTAGGGATTATGAGGTGCTCAAAACCTCCATTCTCAGGGTTTACGAGTTGGTGCCGGAGGCGCACAGACAGGCTTTTCGCAGTAGAAAGAAGGGTGAGGATGAAACTTATGTTGACTTTGTCCGACAGAAGATTTTGCATTTTGAGAGATGGTTGGCGTCAACTAGTGTTGACAATTTTGAGCAGTTGAAGGAGCTTACTCTTCTTGAGGAGCTGAAACGTTCTGTTTCTCCGGAGTTGAAACAGTATTTGGATGAGCGGGAAGTGAAAGATGTGAGGAAAGCTGGTGTGTTTTTGGATGAATATGTGCTGACTCACAAGGGGGTTGGTAGAGACAATGGCCCATGGAACGGTGGACCTAGTTTCAATCCTGGTCCAGGGGAGATTGCCCAGAAGCAGCAATCTCGCCCTAGCCAATGGACAGGTGGACCTTATGTCAATCCTGGTCCTGGGAAGATGTCCCAAAGGCAGATACCTGGCCCTGACTGGTGTTACTATTGTAAACAAGATGGACACAGGATGTCCGAATGCCCTAAGCTTCAGAGGAGGAGATAGAAGGAAGGTTTAAGGAATAGTTAAGAGATAGTGCTCTGTCGGAGGAAGAGAGAGTCTGTTTTCTATGGGGAGGGAGGAGTATTGATGAGAAAGTAACTTAAGTATATGAAGGCTAATGATATCATTGAACCAAGTAAAGGTCAGTGGAGTTCTTGTGTTTTGGTTCCTAAGAAGGATGGTACTTTTCGGTTTTGTACAGATTACAGGGTGTTGAATTCCAAGACTAAAACAGACTCATTTTCCCATACCCCGCATTGACGACCTTATAGATCAGATAGGGAGTGTCAAATTTGTGTCTAAGTTCGATCTGCTGAAAGGTGACTTCAGAGCTGGTGGGATGTCAAGCCTACCTGGATGATATTGTGGTGTATAGTGACAATTGGGAAGACCATGTTCAGCGAATACAGGCTCTATTCAACCGTCTCTCTGAAGCCAACCTAACTGAACTTGAAGAAGAGCGAGTTTGCTCATGCACAGGTGTCATTTCTAGGCCGTGTTGTTGAGCTTGGAACTATGCGACCGATTGATAGAGGGCATCCTGGACTTTCCTGTTCCTGAAGACAAGCAGGCTCTGCGACGCTTTCTCGGGATGTCTGGATTCTACAGGAAATTCTGTCAGAACTATGCAGATGTTGCAGAACCCCTCACGAATCTGCTGAGGAAGAACGTGCCATATTCGTGGACTTCAAGCTGTCAAGTCGCGTTCGATCCATTGAAGTCTTCACTAGCCTGCTCACCAGTCCTAGCGGCGCCAGACTGAAGCGTTTTGATCCAAGTGGATGAGGCTGGTTTGGAGCGTCCAGTATGTTATATGTCGAAGAAGTTCAACAAGCATCTAGCAAGATATTTGACAACATGAGAAACAAAAAACAGCAGACTAATGAGGTGATCTCTCGTGCTTCAGGAGTATGATTTGAAGTTTGGACACATTGGAAAGGACAATATCATTGCTGACACAATTTCTCGTGGATCGATTGCTATTTGCATTGTTAAGAAGTAATTATTGTATTTGTATATGTAAAATGTGAAAATTGTACAGCGTACTCTTTTGCATATTGTGTTTTGATTTGCAGGTATATGCAGTTTATTTTCGAAGTCAAACATTTTGTCTAGTCGACAGAGGTTAACATGCAAGATTTTTAAGTAGCAGTTAATACATTGTAATGTATTTCACTTCATCAAATGCATTTTGGTCAGATTAGAGTTGGTACAGACAATTAAGACTACTACAATAACAGTGATACTATGTTCAAGAGAGAATGACAATACTACATTTGTAACTTCTCATTGTTTGGGGTTTGTTCAAATTGTACAGTTGAGATTGATACACAGAAACTGGTGTAGTGTTATTGGTGAAAAGAACATAATTTTACGTTGTTTTGAATTTTGTTTGTGAAGAAGTTTACAAGAGGAAAAGTAAATACAGAGTGTTCATACTATTTGTTTGAAGGTTCATGTACACGCAAAACTTATGCATTCTTTTTAGGAGGAAAATCTCAACAGCAAAAGTCATGCTAATGAGTGTACTGAGTACTAAATCAGAGGTATGAAGGTGCTTTGTACATGTTAGAATGTATCAAGTTTCATATTTGTTTGTTTTGTGTCATCGAAAAAGAGCAAGTTATCAGTATGTGTCGTGTTCAGAAAAGGATAATTGAAAATGCCATTCAATTGTGACATTTTGTTTAAAATATTGTATTAGATGATTTTTCCTGGTTTAAATGTTAAAATCGTGTTTACAATCACTTGGTGGAAGATTAGCTATCTTTATTTCTATCTTTCACATATTTAATGAGCTGTTTAAACATGTTTGTTGATTATTAGTGAGGTAGCTATGGTAACGTCACATGACAATGAAAGGTTATGAATATTTGTCGTAAATTTATTACTATATTGTATCAGGTGACAAATGTAAATTTCTTCGTTTTGCTTATATAATCACTTGCATATTATATCTGGATATATGTCATTGTTTAACAGTATTTTGCATTATTACCTGCAGGTATATATAAGCATATTTGAAATATTTCAGATTCAGCTCGACATATTTGTGTCTAATCAAAAGGCAGAGGACTTTGTTTTCAGTGGTAATGATGTATATTTTTATTGCCAGTTGTGGTTTTAAAAGAAAAGAAAATTTTGTAGCGGTAGTATCCAGTATTGCTGTGCAATCGGTACATGTCTATAAAGAGGGCGTTCATTTTGCTTTGAAATTCCATCTTGTTATTGTTAATCGATAAACAGGTGTACGTTTATGTAAAACTATTCACTAGGCATACAAGGATGAGCTTAGCCAAAGTATTCAGTTATTGTTACTATGTATACATGTACATCTACATGTTTCTTGTTTGAGTTACAGAGTCTAACTTACAGACCATGCTTTGTGATTATATACATGTTGTTGCTAGAAAGTTCTTCCATAGCTTTCTGTTTTAAGGAGGGAGGTGTGACGCGCCTGCGTGCGCTTTGAGACAAGACTACTGAATAAAGGGTTCCTGATCGTAGACATTTTGACACATAGACATTGGCCTCCTGACTGTTATGTTCTGGGAGTTATTGTGGCGGTTTTGGGATGTGTTATGTTTGTCTTTGGTGGCGAATCAGATTGTCGTGGTTTTGTGTTGCCCATGATCCGTGACACTGTGTAAACATACCATGATCATTCACAGTCTAAAAACAGTTGGATAAAATCTCGTTCAGATACGATGTGGCAAAACTACAGCTGTTTTTTTATAATGATGTAATGATTTAAAGTGTAATACGCTTCAAATTTCTGTATCTTATAACACAGAGCTTAGTGAATACAGGCAAGACCTTTGTTGTGGGTATGCCATTAATTTACACAAGAAAAACAAATGTGATGGCTTTTTTGTGGCTGTTCACTGCGCCATGTCTGAACAATCCTATACAGTGCGTGCACAAAAGTGTACCTAACTTTGGTAGCTTCTAATTAAAAAGTTATAACCTATGTGACCTTGAATCATATTTCATGGTAAGGGTTAACAACTAATACCCTTCCAAATGGTACCATATTTATAATTGTGCTGCCATGGATTACATACAGAGCGACAGGCTTTTCAAAAGGTAATGTCAAAATCCTCTTTTACCAAGTTTTGGCTGAAGCAATGAATTGTGTAAAAGGCCATTATGTGTGTGTGTGTGCAAAAATAATTGCTCACTTATTTACATTGACTATTAGGCAGTTGTAAAGAAGAGGTGTTTTAGTATAAGCTCAAACTCAAGTAAATGCTTATTACAAGCAAATTTTATGATGTTCTCTTTATTATGATGATTACAATCTTGATTTCATTCGCATCCCTTGTTTAAGGTGATCCTTCTCATTGAGTGATACAAAATGGATTAAGTTGATTTGGGATGTTATCTTTTTTATGAAAGTCTACTGTCAAAATCTTTGATAATTATCACCAATTGCTTACTTTTTGTATTTGGGTTTAGTAACATTCGAGTTTTCATTCGCTATTATGCTCATTCCGAGTGTGAAATGGCGCAGCTGACAAGTGAGCAGAGAGAACTTAGATATCGTGAGACAAGAAGTTAGTAGGCTGTTTTAAATAATCAAAGGTTAACCTATGGATCGAAAGAAGGTTCTGTGAAAGCCTAAATACATTGCATTATTTTCAACACTGAAGCACTAAAGCAGGGGACATAATGTAATGGAATTAAGACCAAGAAGCACATGCATATGGCCTGACCCTGTGACCCTCATTTGTTCTATCAGCCCAAACTTGGTACAAGGCGATTTTGTCATTTTGATTTGATTTGATTTGATTTATTTATTTCTGTTTGATTTTCTTTTTCTTTTGCAGTTTTACAAAATATATAACAAACAAAACATTGAACATTTTATACATGACAACAGAGTATATGTAAAACATAGTAAGGTTGGCTGTAAATAATCGAAAACATCAAACAGGAGGGTTGACAAAGAAAGCAAAGCTTGATAGCATGACTACCCTCAATGGATACATAATAATAATACAAATATGAAGAAAAAAATATTGGTAAAAAGGAAAAAAAGGGAGAGAGAGAGAAAACAAAAACAAAAACAAAAGAAGGAGTGGGTATACATCAAGATTCACAAATTTATGACAACACCTTCTAAAACTCTGGTACTCAGTCAGCCGTGGCAGAAATATTATGATTAGGATATAATTGAACAGAATATTTAATCAGGAGCTACCAAAATTTTGACACTTTATTGTATATGCCTTGTATTTGGTAAAATGCGAACATCATGATTGTTGGGTAAAACTAATATTAAGTATGATGTTACCAAATTGTGTTCATATTTATCTAGTAATGTGTTATCCAACAAACAATCAAGTTTTTAATTTACTCAATTTTACCCAACTGTAAAGAGACCTATCTGGATAAGCGAAAGTAAAACTAATTTGAATGATATGCATAATAAGTATTCTGTAAAAAATATGATACAATATAGTATTGATCCCCCAACATAACAAATCTTATGGAGAATCATGCAGATGAAAAACATATGAAAAAAGACAACGAATAATGGAAAAATGCCATATGAATCTAAATATATGATACATCTGAGTAAGCGAAAATGAACACCTATGTTTAGGTTTATAAACAACATGAAATAAAATGAATGACCGAAATTTTAAAATCCAAATATTGTAGTTACATTTTGGGAAACAAAATAACAAGACCAGAAGATGTGAATCGAAGGGCTACATATTCTAAACATCCACCATATACACAAAAGATTAGTATTTCAATGGCAGGTGCTTATTACTACAAGACTGTTAATGTTTGCAGTACTACTTAGATTGTCTTATTGTTTAATGTTATCTATGGCAACCATTTGGAATATGTAAATATTGTAGCTTCAGATATAATATTAGCTAATTTCAATTTCAATTTCAAGTTTTGAGTCTTGAGTCAGTGTTTAACAAAAAAGATAGTACAGCCTGTACAGGTGTGTATCAACACAATTTTAAAATTTCAAATTTACCAAAATGGGATGTTGAAAGGAGATGTGAGAAATGCAGGGTAAGGCATTAATGTTCTTTATAGACATGTTGATCGATATCAGATTTGCTCACCACAGGCTTGTTACCCGGGATCGGATCATATGTTGCGGTCGTCGTCCTCTGTTTCATACCCATAGAACCTGACCTGGTTACCGAAAATGAATCGTGGAAACAGCAAACCAGGTGCTCCCGCAAGCGCGCACGGCTTTGCGGTTGTCGGAGAACGTAGAAAACAAAGATGAAGAATCCTTGGAGAGAGTTGAGTAGGATGAAGATGACATGGACTGCGAGGTTGAGTTGTTCGATCACCGTTAAGTATCCAACGAGCCAGGTCAAACCAAGTAGGAGGAGGATGCCGATCCCGTTTGTGAGACGGCGCATGATCTCGTGGCGGGCCTCTGATTTTAACTCGCTAGCTTTCCCGCCACCTGATTTGATGCGCACGAGACGACGCATAACGAGAGCGAAGATGATCAGGTTATGAACGAGAATGAAGGCCATAGGGATGAGCAAACTGCCTACGAGAGGCCATTTCTGAAGAAAACAGCTGTATAATTGAAAAGGGAAATAATCATTCTAATATACAGATAGACAAATGCTAAATCAACATTCTGGTAAATGTGCATGAATGAAAAGGGATGCAGAAAAAAATAAATAGCATTGAATAAAGACATACGAAGGATGTTCAACTTGCGCTCATCAGAATAAACCGCAAGGATGCGAAGTAACCGAAATCGGACATTAATCTTCCAATTTACTCTGATGAGTGCAAGACGACAAGATTTACTATATCCCTTTATTCCCTGCTACACTTCGATTTTCTTCTAATTACCAATCACATCTTTGGATTGAAACATTTTTGATCATTACTAATGGATGGTTGTTTATACTGAAAAAATGTTATCAAACTATCAAGAACTATCTTAAAAATACAAGTGACATGCATATTCGTACCACAACTTCATCGACAGTCTCGGTTTGGACGATTAGCTCGATTCCCTTGGCTTTCCTTGTTTTCGTACATTCACACTTATTTTAATAGTTGTAGTTTTCACTGAGGTTTGGTTTTTATCTGAAATATGTTTGGTTTCTGTTACCGCAGTAGCTCAAGATGAGCTAAATTTGCTTCAACTCAATAAACGACTGCATATCAGGAGATGACGGAAACGCGATGGCAACAAGAAATTTTACAACGACACATTCTCCAACACTCCCGTGACGTTTAACATGTTCAACAAAGAAAGATAACACTTTATTATGAATGGTTGTTGGATAGCATGAGCATAATGTATATAGATAGTACTTACTAGTCGGAGTTGGAATAATTCTGTCTCGAGATAGCACCAGTAAGCAGCACTATCGCAGCAGGTATTCCTGTCAAACAAATACATTGATATTACATGTTTAATTAATACTCTCTAAAAAAGAAGAAGAGGAAAGAAAAAGAGAAGAACAAGAAACTTAGGAACAAAAACAAAGAAAAAGAAGGAGAAATTATGTTCCGGTAAGCAAAGAAATGCAAATAGACTAAATATGTACACTGTATGTATAGGCCTACTATGATCAAAGTTTAGCAAGGTTTGACTGATTGATTGATTAATTTCCTCTTCAATATGAACAATATAAGCAAGCTAAAATGCCGGAAGACACTAAGGAAAAACTCATCCACCGAAAGAATAATCAATGTGTGGAATGGTCTTCCAGGCGATGTTGTGGAGAATACCACTATCAATCGTTTGGAATCTGGACTTTAGAACTGGTGGAAAGATGCCCCAGATAAATATGATGACAACCCCAACCAAAGGAAAATATGGATAGAAACAACAGTCTAAGACTGGATAATCCTGGATCAAGTGAGTTGCAACTGAGTAAGTACAAAGTACATATAAATTTTAATAATTGAAAAACTTAATAGAATTGAATGATAGACAAAATGGAAATAATAAAGAACCGAATATGATTACAAAACGTTGGTGACCTGGATGTAAACATTAGACTGAGAGGCACGCTGAAGAAGCGATGCTTCTATGGTGCAAGGCCCTAAGACTTAGTTGCATGACAATAGGCATCAAGAGTTTTGGTCAAACAAGTTATAACATCAATTTACCCCATGCAATTATGGAGGCTTTCATCATGAAGAGTGGGATATACGAGTCCATGACACGGACAACCATTAGGAACATGTTTATCCCTTCAACGCCCATCCATGATATCGATGAGAGCGTGGTGAAGTGGAGGACGGCGGCGATGACCCCACACAGACCTGGACTGACCTCAGGTTCTCCAGGATATCGGTCAAGTGCTGTCATGATGATGAAGAAGACGTACAGGAAGAGGAGCGTAATGCAGAGGCACATTAAGATCCGGATGGGCTGCAAGCAACGAAGTTTCCTGGGGCAAAGAGAAACAGAGTCAAGATAAAGTATGAATAAATTAAAATATGTTCAGAGTGGAGTAGGTGAGTTGATTATGTTGACCTACTAAGTACATTGCAATTGCTCGTAAAAATCGACAACAGAAGCATCACCTTTTGTAGACCCTACTCCTCTAATAAGCTTATGTACCCTTTATAAGGCTAGTTTAGATATTTATATAGCTTTTAACTATACAAACGTTTGAACAAACATTAAGAGGAAATCCCCATTTTTTTGTTACCAAGACCTAGCTAGGGCTAAAAATCCATAACAACTTAGAAAGCACAATACATCTTGTGTATTCGATGCAATAAAAATCATTGAGAGTTAAAGTGGTTGTAAAGTAAGTAAGATTGCTTCCACGGATAAACCAAAATGAGGTTAAACGCTAGATTGACTAAACTAGGGAGACCATTGTAGTCTCCATATGGGTTGAGAGCATGGTTGAAAGAAGAAGGGTAGGAACAAGTTTAAAGGCAATCCAATCTTTGTAGCACTAAAGCAGAACAATTAGAAAAACAGAATAGTGAAGTTTGAAATATATCGGACCAATAAAAAGAGAGTTTTTAATGTTTAAAATATGAGATCCCTAGATCGATCTATGTGAATCTCATATTGACAATTCGTTCATGGGATTTTGACGTAGTCAGGGACGTTTGTTGTTAACAAAATATCATAATTTACTGCATTCTCTCTTAGAGCACTACTCAACATATAAGATGGATAGCATATTATAAAAGGTTCTTTAAAGCCCCACTGTCCTACTTGTAGCTACTTCTCCCTCGATATAGAAAACTTGCCCAATCGGTGCCTGTTGGTCTCCCATGATCCTCTTTTTCTTATGTTAGTTGAGAGCTGAGTTAATAAGATAGCCACCTGTCAGTGACCTCGCTGTGTGGTCTAATCCCTTATGACCCATTAGTGTTGACGGTCTTTAAAAGAAAAAAAATCTCTCTTGATTCCTACATTTTGAATAGAAAATGGGATTTTATTCATTTTTGTACAGAAACAAATGGGGAAAGTTTCCAGCACTCCAACACAGTGACATTACCGATTCAGTCAAATCGAAGTGTCTTAATAGTGATTGCAATCTTTCAAAAATTCATTTTTTTTTTATTTTTTATTTTTTTTTTTTTGGGGGGGGGGGTCCAATTTCGGTCAGATTTTTCACCAGCCTGCTTCTCTGATTTTTTCTGCCTTATTTTAGTCAGAGTAAAAGTCTGTCGATGTTGGATTTGCTTGGAGTATTACCTATCAGTGATGTAGACAGCCAGGGTCACAATGAGGCCTACAATAGAGATAGAACATCCCATGTAGCTGAGAAACCTAAACACTTGTTCAACTGTCTCTGATCTTCTTGGGATCCCACTCACATCCTGATGAGAAACAGAAAGCATCACAATGTGGAAATAGAATCAGACAATGTGGAGATGGATGTATATCGTTGTCTTTAAACGTCTTCATGATTTATCAGGAGACTTTGACAAATTCATTTTCTCAACAAGTATCAACAGTATATAATATTAGCATTCGACAATGTGCCAATCACATAAATATCATACAAAATATTATAAGATTCGAAATTTTGCATATCCATTTCCCCTTCATATTCAACATCATGTGAGCCTTCCTTGACCGATTGATGCAAGGAATTATTTTGTGTATGATATTGTATGAAATATGTGCAATTTGCAGTAGGTTAAAGTTCATAGGAAGTGACCCCTAATATGACTCCTTAGGAATAAGGATTTTTACTCTCCTGCATTAGGAGAGTATGCACCTACATGGTACCTGCTTTGTCGTAATCTCTAGAGGTGTCGTGGTCTAGTGGGTAAGCTAGTGGATCATAGGCGTGGTGATGCAGATTTTTCTTCTCCCCCCCCTACCAAACGTTTTTGCGCGTTACGTAAATGCCCCTGGGAGGTGAGCACCCTGGTATGTTTGGCTCCCCCCCCCCCCCCAACCAATCCCAAACTGTTTACGGCGCGCCTGCTGTGGATTACATGGTTTTCTGTTCGTGTCGAGGCAATTACATCATTTCTCCACTCTTCACCCAGGTGTTAAATCGATACCCGGTAGAATAAAAAAAGGTTAATCTGATTGGATTGGCACGTGTGCGCTTGTAAAATGGCGCCTGGCCCAGAATAATCCCGATACTATGTGCAGATTAGCAATTTAATCCACTGACCGACTTAATAATGATTAAAATATGACGCACTTAGAAACTTATTATTAAGCGTTAAATAAATATGACTGTTTTTACTATTATTATTATCATCATTAGTATTATTATCATTGTTATCATCATTGCTATTATATTATTATCATTATTATCATCATAATCATTCTTATTACTACCATTATTATCAACACTTTTAATATAATTAATATTATGATCATTGTAAACAGTATTACTGAATGTTTAACATTATCATAATTATCATATATATAATTATAATCATTTTTATCATTATTATCATTGTTATTATTGTCATCATTTTTTTAGCAGATGTTTCTGCATTTATTGATAAATCAAATATAAAACATTCAAACAACAATCATAGTATATAATATAATTGATTTACATAAAGAGTGACAACTTAATACACACATATAAAAATGCATAATTGAAAGCTTGAAAGTATGGGGGTAAGTACAAATAATCAAGATAAATGCAGAGGCCAACTATCATAAGCATAGATGCTTGAGTCGATAGCAGCCGGGAAGAGGGGGGGGGGGGAATGGCGCTGTTATAGGAGTATGTGGGTGAATAGAGAGTCACGTATAAAGATTTTGTTCAGAAAGTATCTGAATAAAAAGTCGAAAGAAATTAAAGAAAGAAAAAATGTGCAAGTATGTGCAAGTGGGTGTGTGCAGGTTAAGTAAGTGTTCGATTTGTATGTATCAGTTGTATGTAGAAAAGTGTGAAATTAGTTGGCACCAGCCCGGAGCTGTCAGAAAACACGTGTTTACACAACGGCGTCCATGTACGGAATCATTACCATTATTATCATTATCATTATTTTTATTATTATCATCATTATCATTATATTATTATTATTATTATTATTATTATTATAATTATTATCATCATTATTATCATTATTGTCATTATTATCATTCTTTCATTATTATCGTTATTATCATTATCATTATTAGGGTAGATACGAGACAGCTCTTGAAAACACCAGTCACAGGGTCTTTTGTAAAATTGTAAAATATATACGGGTCAAGCGACTATCAGAAAATCTGTCAGTGCTTCGGATATGACATTGAGTGAGAATTCTTCCGGAAAAACATCTTAAATCTGATAAGATAAGATTATTAATCAATGAAAAGGTGGTCGATATAAAAACCGACATTTCAGTAAACATGTTGGTTTAAATTGGAATTATAGGGGTGTGCAGAAATTATCGTTTTATTAGCTTGTTTCAGGTTTGGTTAAACCGCTGTGTGTGGCCGGCATGGTTTTGCATTGGAATGGACAGGTTTGTTCAAAATTTGTGTATGGAATACGAGACGGACACCAACAATAGACGCTGCATCGTCCACTTCCTGGTTTAGTACATGGCACTCATGGCATGGGGGATTGAGAAGGGATTAATTTCAACAGCCTCCTCTTCCACCCTCCCCCACAAAAAAAAACATAATAAGTGAAGAAAGTGTTACAACATAATTTTTTTTCTTATGTTAGTGTGTTCATTATATCTTTATTGAGAAAGAAGAAGTTGTAACTCCACTGTCTCATATTCCCTACAGTTTTGGGAATATCGAAATTATGTCATGACGTCATTAACATAGTAGAAGTGGGACACTGTTGATTTATTGGGAGAATAACGTTGAATGTAACAGGTATTCATTGTAAATATTTCAAAAATCTGAGGCTGGTGTCTTAATATTCTAATTAGCTGATTTCCCTTAAGTGTCTTGTGTTCCCTACAGCTACCCTATCATTATTAGTATTTTCATTATTCTCATTATTTTGTTTTCATTATTAGTATCATTATCATTATTATCATTATCATTATTATCATTATTATTATAATTATCATTATCAACAGTATTAACTTCATTGTTATTATCACTATTATTGTTAGCATTATTATTATTACAAATATTATCATTATTACTATTATCATTATTATCATCATTATTATCATTACTATCATTATTATCATCGTTTGTGTTACTAACATTCTGATGATTTTTTTAATTATTATTAATATTATCATTAGTAATATCATTTGTATCATCATTATTAATTTCATTATTATTATTACTATCATTAGTATTATTGTTATTATCATTATTATCATCATTATTATCGTTATTGTTATTATTATCATTATCTTTGTTTTTATCATGATTATTATTTCATGTTCTTACCATGAGGACAGCAAAATTGGTAAGATGATTACACTGGCATTCGGTATGTGTCTCAGAAGTGTTTGTCATATCACAGCCATCGCTTGACCAAGCATTAGTGGAATATTCCCAATACACACACTGCGGATTCGTTGCATTTTGCTGGAAGTATATGAAATTGTTTTTAGAGGAAAAGACGTGTAAGTTTCTTGTGACTATACAAATAAAGACAGGTTTTAATAAAGTAAGTCCACTTTTAACTTCTGTATTTAATGATTTACAAAACATTCTTTCATGTCATTGATGACTTTGATTCAGGATTATTGACTTAAACATTAAATGAATGTTACATTTTGCAAAATGTATTATACATTTTTTATTTTGCATGTCATATGACTAAAAATCAATCAATGAAAGAAAAACTTTTATTCATGGTGATGTCCCCAATTTGTGAAATTTAGAATAATCACTGCAAAAGTCACTGAGGTGCACATTTTTGAAAATACTACTTTAACTCATGTAACATGAAATGTATTGTGCATAAATAAATAATGATTACATAACCTTGATGAATACATATCCAATATCGGTCTCGGTGGGTTTTTACAATTTTACAAATTTTGTACAAATAACTTGAAGTCTGCCCATTGTGCAGGTAGTATTTACAAACTAGTTTATGAAGAGATTTTATATCTTTACCTGTTTGTGTGCCAGTGTTATGGCGACCGGAGCATTCAGAGCTTTGGTTGCATTCGTACCGAGGCTCACTCCGATGATATTGGTATTGACCGTGATATTACGACGAACATCATTGCTTCCCACTTGATCGTCTTGACCACCGTCCATTACAAACAATGCATCGTCTCGGTACACAGTAAATGCTATATTCCCCATGGTGCCTTCATCAATGGTCTCTGGTCCCATGACGATGGCTGCTTGGACAGCACCACCTAGGTTACCCTTGCCGAGATTGTTGGTGGAAAGCTGGATGTCACTTTCATCAAAGGATTGGCTTTCGTCGCCGATGATGGAGAAGACAATCCCATCGCCGACACCGTCAGACTCAGAGTTGATTACCTAAAGAAATGCATTGTAAGATTACAGGCTTGGTCAAATATGACGCAAGAAAACACCGTGTAAATGACCGGGACTGCGTTCAACAAAGGACTCGTGCATGTTCATTGAGTTTTATGCAACGGTATTTCTGAACAAGTCTTAGTTGACCAAGTGTGGATATGTCTTCAATAAAAATGTAGTGGGTAAAAGTATGATAAAAATTTTTAAAAAAAAGATTTTATTTACCCAGGGTAGCCACGTCAGTATCAATATTGCTCTTCCTGCAGATCCTGTGGTGTTTATTACCGGCACCTTGTCAGGTACTCATTTACTCTCGTATGGACGTGGCAAGTGTGGATTAAAGTCTTTTAAAAGGACCTTAGTGCCAGGCTGGGAGTCAAACCCTCAACCCTTGGACTGAGAGTAGTGGATGAACCACTACACCATAACACCTCCAAAGGGCAGGAGAGCTGTCTGAGCATACCTATAGAGGTGACTTAGTTGAGTGGTTTCAGAACTTGACTGAAAATGCTAAGGTCGTGGGTTCAGTCCCCGGCAAAGCACTACTGCCCTTTGGCAAGACATTAATATACAGTATGATTTTTTTTTAAAGAATTTACACCAAGAATTTTTTTGTAAAAATCATTTATGAATAGTAAATTATTAAACATCTTATGAAAGAGTGTTTTACCCCTAATCAGTTGGCATCTATTTTGTGGGGTATGTGTTCACGCCTGTATGAACAGAAGACGTTGTTTAAGAGAGTGCAAAAATCGACTTGCGCCAAATAATGCTTATGTGATGTTAGACTAAAACAATTGGAATTCGGGTATTAATTTCGGAATTTGCACATTCAAATAACATCCCTAACAAAATTAATCATGCCACACATATCAAAGTCACACTCAGTCAGTCACACTCACATACACACAGACACACACGCACACTCACACACGCACACACACTATCACATAGAACAATTAGATGCGGACTTACCGAGTCCTTTGGGAGAAAATATTCATTGTGATGTTAATGCATCAAACTTTCGATATGGCATTATGATTGAATTTTAAATTCCATTTTGATATTAAATGGGACATTTGCGATTTTACTGAAATGTTAATTACGTTACGTAATAATGACTTGGCTGCGTGTATTTTTCATTCATCTGAGTGAGCGAGTGCGCGGAAGCAAAGCGCGAAATCGTGTCTGTGTGGAGGTGCGCGTGTGTGTGTGCGTGTGTTTGTGTGTGTGTGAGTGTGTGTGAGTGTGTGTGTGACTTTGCTTCTTTAAAAAAAAATATGCAATACATTTCATTTCATACATTTAATTTATTATCTCACTTTCAAGCCTGTCTGCACTAGTTGGGCCAGGAGGGATTATATCTCCAAGCTTTGTCACTAATGCTATAGTCACAAAACCCAAAAGTAGCCTGCTCGGCGGCCGAGCGGCGAGTTTTTAACCAATTCTGCCCGGAGGCTGCGCGGCCAACGAGCGGCGCCCGCCCAGGCACCGCTCGTTTTTAGGGCATCGCTCGGTCGCCGCTGAAGTTTTAGCGCGGAGTTAAAATTTGGGCGGCGCCTGCTCATTTTTCACTCGCCGCCCAAAATACGCTCGGTGCCTGGGTGTTCGCCGCCCGGGCACCTACCTAATCGCTGGGCGATGCCTAATTCCAGCAGCGACCGAGCAGGCTACTGATCGGTCGGTCGCTGCTCTGATTTGTGACCATAGCTTAACAGGCGATTTTCTCATCAACTGTCAATTAAAATAAGAAAAAGATGATCACGGGGGACCAACGGGCACCGCGTAGGCATTGTTTTCTATATAGAGGGAGCAAGTAGCTACAAGTAGTGCAGTGGGCTTCAATACCTTTGCGCAAGTCGATTTTTGCACCCTCACAAACAATGCCTGCTGTTCATCCAGGCGTGGACACATTACACACAAACATGATACCAAACGATTCGGAATATAATACTCTTTAAAAAAAATGTATGATTACCTTTCGTTCATAGCTAACTTTTAAAATAAATGATAATTTTCGGAGTGTAAACTTGTTGTTCACTCACACAGTACACTTGCCACTCCCTACCCAGGAGATGGTAGAATAAAGAGAGCCTTTGTGGTAGAAATTGCCACATTCCATCATGGTGACTGTATGGTAGGTGTACTCCACAGGGAGTGGAAATGGTGCACACTGTGTGCGTGCATGAATCCGATGACTAGAGTAATAATCATAACTGGAAAGCATTTAAGAGACGGTATTCCACATCAAGCACTATTAAAGGGATCGTTTAACAATGTTAAATCTGAGATACGCGGTCCTACATGTTACCAGGGTCTGTGATATGTTGAATATTGAAGCCCTAAACAAATCGCGCTTCAAAATGATCAAGAAGTGCCTAAAAAAAGTAAAAATCTTTGAGTGACCGGTTTTACCATACTCGTTTTCCCCAGTAGACTGTAGTGTTATGAAAAGCGTTTTCAAAATTTCTAATTCCAATCATTAATATCTTGATAATCAGACAGGCGATCGGCTTGTAAAAGTCATGGAGTTCCTGACTGACCTAAAGGTTTATAATTATCATTGCAGCATGAGCTAAATCAAGGATTATTTCTAAAGGATCTAAGACAAATTTGCCGGATCCCTTTAAGAGTACCGAGGTGCTAACGTCATATTCGCTCGTCGGCCAGGTTACTGGTTTTAAACAACAGAGCCTGCGCATGAGGTTTGCTGCAAAATCATTCAACTAACGGCCTGGAGCAGGGTAAATTCAGTGTTTGGGACTGGTGTAATCACCACACCATTGTTTATCACACAACTGTTTAGAACAAGCAACCTTGACAACTGAGCTAGTATGAAGTCACACTTCGGTAGTGTATTTAAATCCAGATTTATGGTATATTTTTTGTTTATCATCATACCTGTACCACTAGGTTCGATGCCACGTGTTGGAAGATTTGGTTGGAAGGCACATCAATGGCTAGAAGGATGTTCTCTACGGCCATGGTGGCTCTGCTGACAGCGCCATTCATCTTCTCAGCATCCACAGTGAGACCTTTGTCTAACTTCGCCAGGTTGCTTACGATGTCAACGACTGAGGCAATATTCTAGCATAAACCAAGAACAAACGATTATAGAGATGATGATGATAATGATGTTGATGATGGTGATAATAGCTAGTAAAATAGTAAAAGCTATCGATCAGTCTTCTAATACGGTTGGTTTGTTCATAGATTTTTCTAAAGCATTTGATACCATGGAATTAGGGGAAAACCGTTGACGTGGTTCAAGATTTATCTTAAAGGGCGCTCCCAGTTTGTTTCGCTGAATGGTAATTTCTCTGCAAGTAAACCTGTCCGTTCCGCAAGTCAGTATTCTTGGCCAACTTTTGTTTATGATTTAAATAAACGACATTGACAACTCATCTTTTCTGCTTCAATTTATACTTTTTGCTGACGACTCGAATATTTTTTTGTCAGATCGCGATCCAGAGCAATTGACGCAAATATTAAATAACGAACTTAAAAGTAGGTATAGCACACCACAAATAGGTACAACAAACAAATGTTATTTGATGATTGCAAATGATCAAGCCTTATGAAAGCTTTAAAAAACAAACAACAGAATTGAAATCGGTCAATGCGTTGTGATTTTATACCATTTTTTTGAAATCGCAAAATTACCGAAAAACCTGCCAGAAATGGTCAAATTGGCAAAAATGGCAAACTTATTTTATCACTTTCTCGCCGGACACAAATAATAAATTAAATTATCAGACACTAAAATATCATCTTTGTGGTAAAAAATACGAAAAAAAAATCTATTACCGTTTTGAAAACAGAAGCCAACAAAATAAGTCATTTTTGCCATTTTTGCAGATATGAAAAAGTTGTGAAAATAATTAAGTCCGCCTAATTAATATGCGCATATGTGATCAAATCGAAACCGAATATGATACATCAGTGAAACCTATGTATATCACAGACAGGTATGGAAATATATTTTATTGGAAGAAAAAATTCATGAATATTCATCAAATATGCAAATTAGGGCATTTCAGCTAATTATATATATATATATAGGAAAGTCGAACTGTTCATTTTTATGGCATTTTATAAATCAAATATTTATAGATCATATTTTACACCAAATATTAACATTAAATTCCAAATATTTTTGCAATGCCAATAAAATATGGCGATGGAAATTACTTGGATCACCGTCACAGCTATCTCCTCATGTGTTTCACAAATTATTCAGAAAAACCGATCAAATAATAAGAATTTGCAGACTTTCAGCTACGTCACAGTATATTTTTCTTTAAAAAAAATTTGAGGATTTTCCGAGAAGCCATTCAACAGGCCATAGCATTCCACAAGGACTGAATTTTAGAGTGAAAAAAAAATTGGTGACTCCAGTACAGTTGTGGCTACCTTGAGTGTAAACAACAAATTGATTCAATGAGTGAAACATCTGAGGATATTGCATTTTTTGTAGGGAAGTTTTATACATTGAGGTGCATTTTCACCACGCAGAATAGCAGCGCGAGTCAATGGGCGATCAGCGGGCCATGTCACACAATGGCTGAAAAGACAATATTCTAACTAAATCATTTAACATATTTCCCACATGCCTATAACAATGAAACTACACAGAATTGTAATTAAAGGTATCCTTAAAAAAAGGGGAAATAGAAATTTAAAAATATATATATATTTTTGTTTAATAAATTTACAAAAAATGCTATTTCTACCAACTGACTGCTGTTGTGTGTGTGTATTCTCGGGGCAGACTGTGTGCACAGGTGGTGTGTTCACCCTATTTAAAGTTTGGCATATTGGATTAAAGCAAACAAACTGTTACTTAACTTAGACAAAACTAGTTGCATGCTTTTTAGTAATAAGGTTGCAACTTTGCCTAATTGTATAATTATTGATAGTACTGTCATTCAAAGGGCCCGATCAACTAAATTTGCCGGGCTAGTCATTGATGAAAAACTATCTTGGAAAGCGCACACTGACAATATCTGCAAAATCATTGCTCGCAACACTGGTATCCTTAGCAAATTAAGACACTTCCTACCCCATTATATTATGTTATCCTTGTATTCTACGCTTATTCTTCCTTACTTGAATTACGGACTTATCGCCTGGGGCAGTGCAGCAACTACCAAATTAATAGACTTTTTATATTACAAAAAAGAGCGATTCGTATTATAAATAATGCAGATTTCCAGGTACACACGAATAATCTTTTTCTGAATAATACAATTTTGAAAATTGAAGACTTGTGTATTTTTCAGCTTGGACAGTTAATGTACAAGCTCAACACTAAACAATTACCTTTGCCTTTTAATGATATGTTCGTAAGAAATAATTCGATTCAAAGTTACTTCACTCGCCAGGCGAGCTCTTTTCATCTACCATTAAATAGAACATCTTTTGCATAAAAGACATTTCAAATGATATTATACAGTGTAATTCGATACAAATTTTCAAAAATAGACTTAAAAGCTTTCTTCTGAATAGTAACTAGGCTATTGCATTCCCCAATCAAATATAATTTGTAGCGTGACTTTATGCAACTTTCATTGTTTCTTTTTACAAACATGTATATATTTATCAATTTTTGCGTTTGAAAGTGATTTTCGTATTACTGAATCAGTTATTATTATTGTTCTTGTTTTTTTACTCATAAAATAATAATTCATAATAACTACTTTTACAGGGTGGGGGCTTACACCTACAAGCTCTGCTTTTTAGTCGGCCCTCCTTCCCTCTCAATTTCATGTTGTTTTTTGTAATGTATTGTATTGTGCAAACTGATCTATATGTATATGTATATGAATATGTGAATATGTTAAAATGTACCATCATTGTAAATATGAACAATTGAAAGAGGAAAAATAAATAAATTAAACTGAATAGAATTAAATGCTCCCCAGCGAGTAGAGAATGTGCATACGTTTTGTGCGGGCAGGCCTTAATTCTACTTTTACAGGGTGGGGGCTTACACCTACAAGCTCTGCTTTTTAGTCGGCCCTCCTTCCCTCTCAATTTCATGTTGTTTTTTGTAATGTATTGTATTGTGCAAACTGATCTATATGTATATGTATATGAATATGTGAATATGTTAAAATGTACCATCATTGTAAATATGAACGATTGAAAGAGGAAAAATAAATAAATTAAACTGAATAGAATTAAATGCTCCCCAGCGAGTAGAGAATGTGCATACGTTTTGTGCGGGCAGGCCTTAATCCGATGATTGGGGTAATAATATATCTGTAAAGCGTTTAAAGACATCGTCGATGTATTGATACGGGTGATCTTTCATCATATCAATGAATGCTTATTGTTCAAAAATAAAAAATCAATAAAATCACCTCTTGTGTTGGTTGAGAAATTGACCCTGTCCGGTGAATGATGTCAAATGCAGCATTGACCCCAGCAGAAGTAATATTCGTGCCCTGGGATATAACAGTCAAGTCGGACAGAACGTCCTGGACATCAGCAGACATCAGATTCTATCAACACAACCGACAGTTTGAAATGATAGGTTATCGGTTTTTATTCTTGTGTAATTAAGATATTTTCTTCAAACAATTGTAATTTGATATAACTACAAATGAATCAGCCTATATTTTTTGTAAAGGAAATTTGAATTCGAGCTAGCACTATGACACAGCATAGGACTCGCATATTTATTACAACGATTGTAATTAAAGGTGCGATACTGATATAAAAAAGTACTAGATTATGATTAGATCACTTTTTAACGATAATAAATTAAATTTAATTATGATGATAATAATAATAATAATAATAATAATAATAACAATAATACATAAAATAGTACTACTACTGCTCCTACTTCTACTACTACTACTACTACTACTACTGGTACTACTACTACTATTACTTCCACTACTACTTCTACTAATACTACTACTACTACCACTACTATTAATTACCAAATAATAACATTATTATAATTATAATATTATAATTTTTTTTTCTTCTAGAATGAATTAGTCCAGTTTTTTTTAATTTCATTTCCAATATTAAGTTTGTTACATAATTGTGTGAATAAAATATAATTTTCAAGCGTTTAAGGGTTGAGGACATTTCGCAGTAAGATTCGTGTGCACCTTAGCTGCACAGAGCCAGCTGATCATGTTTTTACTACGCACAATACGAGGAACTCAATAACAGACTAGAATAAGATCAAGTTTACCTCTCGTAAGTAGATTAAGAGTTGGTCAGCTGTTTTATTGCCACCGCAGTTATCTGAAGGTACCCATGCACAAGGGGAGATATAATCACCGTAGCAGACGGCTCGTGCTATTGGCTCTCCATCTTGATATATGCAAAACAAAAGTTCAGATGTAATTTATAATTGGTCGTATATTACCGCGGTATATTATGTGCAGATGTCGGGGTAAAGTGGTTCGTTCTTTTGACTCTCAATATCAGGGTTGAGGGTTCGAATCCCAATTCCGACACTAACGCCTTTGGCAAGATATTAGTCCACAGTTGCTATCTTTCACCACCCAGGTGTAAATAGGTGCCTGGCAGTTCCTGGGGTATTAATGATCGCAGGGCCCTAGGAAGAAAAGCATGATGCTGACGAGGCTTCCCGGGGAAAACATTGTTATTATTAGCACTATTATTATCAATATTTTTCTTCTTCTTCTTCTTCATCATCAACTTCATTTTCTTCATCTTCTTATCACTATTATATTACTATTGCTATCATTAGTATTACTACTACTAATTCTACTATTGTTATTATGATTGTCATGTTTTATCAAAGAATTTTCTAGTCGGTACTAATCTTAACATTCATTGGTTTGCCGTGTCATGTAAGCTTAACTTTGTAAAGTCGAAACAAAAAAATATTCCTATAACTATAATATCAGAAATATTTGTTTCATTGTACCATTGTCGGTGAACCATGGACATTCTCCACTCGATTCACTCCACGAATGAAGGTCTCCTGACGAAAACTGAACGATACCATACGGAGAAGACCAAGAGGTGTTTGGACATAGAACTAAGAGAGGAGAGAGAAAGAGAATTTGGATTTCATATTCTGTCATTGCAGTTTTTGAACATTTTAAGAAGTGATGCAATTGGATATCTAAATTGCTCTTAGTTTGCTTTCTTGGAAGTCTGTGCAATCGTGTTAAATTTACTGAACACCAGAAGATCCTACTGCCATCCGATTTTTGAGGAAAACGCAATTACTTTAGATATGGAAAGTTAAACAAACATCATCATCCTGATCTGTGTTCTCAATAATGAATACTAATGACTGAAATGTTAGTACCTTTGTGCTTTGTAGTCGGCTAAAAAGCATGTTCAGCTTGAGATCGCAAATAACGCCTGGTCTGAAAAATCCTACTTTTCTTTAAACTTAACATGTTCCAATATTTATATCTAATGCAATAGCACATATTTCCAATATCGGATTGTTGCTAGATCTGGGGTGGCGGAGGGACTTCAAAAGTGAGGGAGTACCAACAAAAGAGTGCCCTTTATGGAAAAAAGGGCACCTAAAAGGGAAAACTCAGAGCAAAAATATATATGTTTTTAGACATTTGTATATACTATTAAATTGTGATTACATTATCAGGGATGATTTCAATATTTGTGTGTCTTTCTACATCATACAATATATTGCTTAAGCATTATACTCTGAGTTGGGTGTGACGGTCTGAATATTCATTTGCGAGCGAGGGAAAAATTAAGATTTGTGAGGTCGTAGTGCGAAAAATGACATCTTATAAAGAGGAAAAAACCCAATCCTGATGGGGTCATAAGCACATTTTCATAACGGAAGACTATAAGGCCTTTAATAAGTCACATAGTTATATCATCTATTAATGCGAGCAAGCTTTTGGGGAAATTGCTCGCTGTCACTTTAAATTAGGGGCACGTTTAATGATGAGAGGAAAATGAAAGGGATAAAATACTCTCATGAGAAAAGAAAGGAAGCACGTGTCAAAGTACAAAGGGTAATTATCTGAGGTTAAAATGAAGCACCTCTTACCTGAAAAGAGGCACTCACCAGGGATGCAAAAAGGCACTTATGAGAATGGGACATTGGCATTTGTCGACGGAAAAGGGGCACCCATCAAATTTTGATAGGGGCATTTATGCAAGGTGAAAAGTGGCCTTTGTGAAAAGGGGATAGGTCCCTTATTGGAAAGGAAAAGGGGCACGTATCATTGTTATAAGGGAAATTATCAGAGGTGAAAAGGGGCACTTACCGCACCTGGAAAGGGGTACTGACCAGATATTAAAAGTGGCACTTATGAGAATGAAAAAGGGGCACTGAGGGTAAAGGAATTATTGAAAGAAAAGGGAGCATCGATCAGATTTGAAGAGGGCAATAATCAGAGATGAAGAGGGCACTTATCAATATTGAAAAGAAGCACTACTCGTACCTGAAAAGGGGCACTTATTAGAGATTAAAAAGGGCACTTATCAAATGGAAAAGAGAAATTTTGCTGTACAAATTGGCATTTTTAAATTAAATTTTGCTTTTGTCTTTCACATAGGTTCATCTAATATTTTGTTTTCTTCTTCAAACTTTGAAGGCGTGGAAAACAATATTAATTCTTGCCATTTTGAAGAGGAAAAATGTATTAATTTAGAAAATTAAGAAATAAGAAGAAATAAAATGAACTTCCATAGGTTAAATATGATTTAAAAATTGAGCAAGATTCACCTGTACTTAGTACCAGAAGGATGGAAGGGTCAAAGTAACCATCTGAAATGTTCGCCACAAAGAACAATTCGCTCCACAGCAGGTCCATTTCTTCTTGGGTAGTCATGCTACTGTTGGCTATGTAGGCTCTCATATCAACCAACACACCATCATCTGGTAGAAGTTGATTCACGTGAATGTAAATAGTGCCATTGGTGTCCCTCTCGGTTTCAAGCGCCTCAAACACGACCTCGAACTAGATATCAAATGATGCCAACATTATCATGGATGTTTAATCCAGTCGAGTATTTTTACATAAGATTGAAAATTACCTAGCAAATGTTTTTGCTATAAGCTCTGTTTGTTCCTTTACATAGACACTGGGAAAAAATGTGGCAACAAATTTGTTTTGCTAGTTTTATTTATTCTGACCAAAGTTTATAAATTATACACGACATCATTATACAATGGTAATTAATATCTCTGTGAGTGAAGCTAATTTCCATTTCAAATTCGTATGAGGCAATGTAATGAACGAAGGAATGAATATGTGAATCAAAGAAAAAGGTGAACATGTATTATTTTCTGACTCGTTTTGTTTCTGTCTTGGCTACCCGTAAACTTGAATTGGCTTCCCATTTTAAGAAGCTGGACAACCTTACTTCAAAACTAATCAAGAATGTATCCTCCGACAAACTGGTAACAGTGGAGAAGAATGTATGGCAATCTAGTTTAGAGATATTAAAAATGACTTTAAAATGTCCACCCCCTTACCTTTTCTTTTATAGCACGCACAAGGGTCTTGTAATCTGAAGATTCTTGATCAGCGTGAAATGTCGTGAAATTTCTTACAAGCTTGAACTTCAGATGAAAAATAGACATATCTGTATTTATACCAAAACAAATCATTGATTAAAATATATGATATTTCACAAAAGTTATTACACAAAATTCACTTGAAACATGATTTAGGAAAATAATTTACATTCTTTTTAGGCTACCTTCAATATCCCCCCCCCAAAAAAAAAAGTAGTGTTGCAATATGCAGATGGCATATTGCTGTGATAAGATGTTGCATAGTTTTAACGGATATGTGCTGCTTGACATACATAAATGAGGTTCGCGATTCGACTCCCACCGGGGGCCCTAATGTCCTTTGGCAAGACATTAATCTAAATTTTCCACTCGTCACCCTGGTGTAGTAAATGGATACCTAGTGATAATTTATCCGTTGAACGCTTTAAGCGCCTTAGGGCTGCTGGGTTAAATCCAGGGTAACAATACTACTCTGTAGGCACCCTGAGCACCCCGGGTATGGATACGTGTGCAATAAAGATATAGCTGTTAATTATTATTATTATCATTACTATTATAAACGCAAACAAAATAATGGATTCTAGTGCAAGTACTCTTTGGACTAAAAGTACATATTCTTTATGAAATTAACTGGAAAATAGTCACGGATAATTATTTTTTTTATTTTAGGTGTAATAGCATTTGGGGTCAGTTTCGTAAGTGTGTATGAGAAGAAAAAGAGTTTGCTGTCTTGGGTCGTCGTCTAGAAGTAAAAGTTCAGATGAAACTGTTTTTGTGTTAAACAATACCCTTCCCACCAAACAATAATAGTAATAATAATTACCTCTGATTCTAAGCAGTGCTTGGTTGCTTTCAATATGAGGTCCGTCTTCTGGGATACCAACACAGCTATAGTACGCCTGATCAGGGGGGCTCATCTCATCAATGACATAGTTAGATATATCACGGGTGTCAGGCACCTTTATCCCATCTCTCCACCAGTCAAAGTGCTGAACATCTTGGAATTCACAGTTCAATATTACCATCTCTGATAAACCTACAGTTGTATTTCTGGGGTGAGTGGTAACGGATGGCACTCCTAGTAAGGATGAAGACAAAAAATTCACTGCCATTTATTGTGACATAAGGCCTTTTAAAAATCTAAAATCTAACGATGACTTTAGTGATTTGTTCCAACAATCCCAAATTTTAAGGACTGTGTTCTACTTCAAATGTTTATTTTATATTTGCTATTCATCTGTAGCTACATTAACATGTGTTCAAATTAATGTTCTGAATTTTAATTTTGTGGTCAGTATGTTGCTTGCAATCAGTTGAAAAATCAACAATGCTTACATATTCTATAATCGATTTGGGACTTTGGTGTTTTAGACATGAATAAGATGAGAGTTTCCCGGAGGTCATGAACTTGAGATAGATACAATGTACGCTCAATCACAATTCCGATTCCTATATTACAGAACTATGAATACAAATATAGACTAGGTACTTGCTTTAAGATTTTGTTTTTAAATTATCATGTGTAATATCAAATAAATAATCACAATAGTTTATACAAAAACACATTGAGATAATACGATATAAAAACAAATGTTCATTGATAAGTATGAGTTATTTTCGTCAATGCTGATTATCTTTTTTTCTATGCTCTGTATCATTGTAAAAATATGAAATTTTTCTAAAAAACAATATAAAACCATTTATCTCAGCATTTTTTCTCATCCTCAAAGAAAAAAGAAATACGTTGGATATTGGAATTGTTTAATAATAGACACTGCTGCAATTCCTCAGCTTTTTAAATATGGACAAATTTGATATATGGCTGAGGCATGACACGTAACATGACAACAATCATTTTATGCAAGTGGCGGTTTTGACTTAAACACCTGTTCTGATATTGTAGACGCGAATGGACCCACAATTGCCCCAATGTATCCGACCGATAAGTTCAATAACAGGCAAGAAATGGTTGAAATCTAATATGATTTGCATTTGGCAAACAGGCATTTTTTAGTTTAGAACACGTGGAGCTCATACCATCTTGTGTTTGGTTAATGTTGCATGTTGTTCCCGCGTAGAGCGATGAGCAAGCACATCTTCGTTCAGCTGGTATGCAGGTACCTCCATTGAGACAAAGATTTGACGTACAGTAGCCTATTGAGAAAAAACATTGGTTAGTGGAAGTGATCTCCAAACCAGAAGATTCTGGGTTCCAAGCCAAATTAATGTGCTATTGCCCTATGAATGAATAATAAGCCTCAATTCCCAAGTCCCTCGAATAGGACTTAGGATCTAAGGTCTACTGGTTGCTACAATTAGTCACTTTGGAGCACTTGACTCCCAAATATCTCCAGATCGTTTACACATGTGCATTAATTTTTTAGAATAATCACTGCCAAAGTGATGGAGGTATTTACTTTTATATGATTACTTTCATGCCATTCTGATTCTGATTCCGGATTGCAATTGGTTACCCCCTTCATTATCCGAAACAATCCTTTCAGTGTTTATCATTTGATAGACTGAAAAAAGCAGTGTAATCATTGTTCGAAACATGGCTTCCGCCAAACTGTCGTTCAAGGTCTGCAAAACCTACCACTCTGACAATAGGTGCAATAACATTCAACTTCTCTTCATTCAAATATGTTTGGATAAATGAATAGATAAATCAATAGCCCAAAATCAATCCATTACAGAGAAAAAGGGAAATGGTTACATTGGCATAATAGACCTTTCTAGCTCCAAAAGAGAAACAAACGATGTCTTACATAATATGTCATGAAAAGCATCTAGATAGTGGCATTGCAGACAAACATACATGTACTTATAACTTGACATATTATATATATATATAAATATACAGTGTCTCAAACAATTATTTATACACCTGTAAATTTATGATTTAAATAAGGATAAAACATTAATTACTCAATATTGAATTTCTATTGAATGATTACATATAGCGGATAACAGTTCCTTTTTGTAACAACACATAGTAAAAACATAAATTACGAATTCATATATCCGCATGTGCTGATCAAGCTGCACTGTGGAGTTTTGTGGTTAATAGTCCATTACAAACTAAGGGGTGGATGATTTTACTGTAGAGGTTAACAGTACATGTATTCAAGTAACTACATGTATATACAAAAATGTGTAAGGATGCCTTATTTTAGAGGGGCTTCACATATATATGGACTACCGGGCGTATTTGTACATTAGATTACTCTACGTATTCTTCATTTTATGTTCCTAATTACAGAAATACAGAATAAATAAATACACAAAAACAAGACCAAACAAAAAAACAAACAATACCGATTTCACAGGTGTAGCTCTCCCATCCTGGAGGGCAATCACACGAGAAGGCGTTCAAGAGGTTGTTACACTCTGCACCGTTATGGCATGGGTTTGAAGAACATTCATCAATATCTGTGAAGTAATTCATTCAAGTACATGTAAACTCCTCAAACAAAGTTCAGCAATTCATGTCTAAGCGTTGATACCTCTCTTGTTACTATATTATCATACTTGACGATGCTTTTATTGAAAAGTCTGTTTATAACTCTTTACAATGATGCCCCATTTGTAATGATTATGTAATTATCCAATGTGTAGTACTCCTGAATATGGGGCTAATTCAAAAGAAAAATGCTGCAAAATGCAGTGTTATTGCCAAAAGTGAATTCTCCATTATTTTGTTTGGAGGATGGATTGTGTTTTGAACGATGTTAAGGCGGTCATTGTTGATGAAAATTGAAAACAATGCATTTTTAGCAACATTTCACTTTTGACTTGGTCCATAAATAAACAAGCCTTTCAATGATACCACCATCCTGTTGATGGGTTTTATATATTTGCACTCATCTGTACAAGGTCATAATTTCCGAAAACTGTTTTACGTAGAGGTACAAATACCGCTGATATTGTAACAAATTTAACACGCGTTTGTCGGCGAACTTGTATTTCTAGCAGTTTTGTGAAACGACGCCAAGACAGCTGATGAATGGGCGCCGTTCCTACAGAGGGTAGTGAATGAGAACATCCCCATCTTGTTCGTTACCTAAAGATTTTTTTCCCAATGGGTTGGTTATTTTGTTTAAGGTAATTCCTTTATCCGAAAAGCGATGGATTTTAGTAAATACAATTACTGAAGTACAACATGATGTTTTGGCTACCTACAATGCTTATGTTGATGTAGTGACATTGCAATTTACAAAAGGTTGTATCAGGATGATAAAAATGTCTGGCACAAACAACTTTCAAAATTGAATGATCAAAATACGTCAGAAGAGAGAGAGAGAGAGAGATAGAGAATAAAATAGATTCCGAAAAAGGAAAAGAAAGAAAATAATTGGTATACATATATATTCACTATGCCATTGACCAATTTGCTCTGTTGGACTAATGAAGCTTACCATGGCACACAACTCCATCTACATCAAGATAGTATCCTGGGTCACAGGAACAAATGAAGTTACCCGGTAAGTTGATGCAAATTTGGTGACAGGGAGATCCTTCTTGGCATTCATCTACATCTGTAAATACGATTATTAGATGATTAGAAAACAATCATATCAAACGCACGCAAATCAACGCAATAATGGTACGATGTGGGACAAAATCTCCAACCCGACGCGTACGGCCTCGAAATGTAGGTAGCGCCGATGAATAAGAATTTAAACTTAGGCCATGATGCACAAAAAGTAATAAATGGGAAGGAAATAAGGTCAATGGCATATTGAGGTGAACATCCTCATTCATATGCTTTAAAAAATATCATGACATAACAAAATTGAGAAAAAGATTTTATAATTATTTTTTTACAACCTCACAACAAAATGGCAATTTTCGTGGTTTTTACTGAAATTATGGTCCACTAAAATTTGAATCTACGTCCGTCAAGCTATCTTCAATGTTAGATTGAAAACTATGTATTAAAATCGCGATATGAATATTCATGTTGGGGTTGAAGACCTTCTTTTACATATTTTTTAAAACTTGTATTTGATTGGTTGGATGGTAAAAAAGGAGGTAATTTGATTAGCAGAACTTTTGGATCAGCTTTGATTCTTAATTGTATACGAGTGACGTCACAGTAAAAGGGAACGTACGTGCCTAGGGCGTATCCCTAACTTCTACAGGCCGTAGGGGTCGCCGTGGTACTTTAGGGCAGAGTTATAACTTTTTTTAATTTCTACGGCTGCCGCAGGGACGCCCTAAGGCGACCGTGCGTCATCACTTCAAAGGCCGTACGTCATCCGCAGGTTTGCTATCTCCGTAAATTGAAAAGACGCCGTGCGGCTACCCTAACATATGTGACTGATACCGTATGTGACCGTGACAACTCTGCGGCGGCCCTATAATTGCTTTTGACTGTAGATATGTTAGACCCCACGGCCGCCGCGACAAATGTGACCTAGGCATATAGCACGAATGCAAAACAATAATGATACAAATACCGTGAACTCTCTGCCCACTCGTTTGATAGTTTGTGTTCTAAAGGAAACTGACGCCAGGCTGAAAAGAACGCCCACACATACTAATGACAGGAGTGTGGTATGAGTCTGAGCAAAAATCGTCTGCTCGCGACTTCTGAAAAGGAGGCTGTTTTAGGCATTAAAATGTCTTTAAAAAAGGCAAACTACGATATTAATTGAAAAAGAGACATTCAACCCAAAAAGTGTGTACTTGGTAATCCCAGAACGTTTCTTGCTATTTCGTCATTCCTAATTGTGAATACGTGCCTTCACGGTTGTTTCATCGCAAAACATGCCAGGACAGATTTATAGTACGGCAGTAGATTTTCACCTTCGCCGCGATTATTGCCGCAGTGATTTCTTTCATTCCAGTATCATTTGTACAGTAAGAAACCAAAGTTTGTGATCATGTATTTTTATGACGATCCTTCAAAAAATAAAGCTGATAATACGAAGTAAAGTGGGCTAATGAGAGTGGGTTCCTCTGTATGAATATGTAGTCCCATTATGTTCAAACGTATGCGTATGCAGGTTGCCTCGGTGGTTTATCTTTTTAAGCTGCTAAACATTCATGTTTTAGGTTGAAGGATCGTCATGAAAATACATAATCACAGACTTTGGTTTCTTCCCGTACAAATGAGACTGGAATAAAAGAAAATCACTGCAGAATAACGGATCCTGTACAAGATAATGATGTCATGTTGATTCGACAGGATAAAAATCCCTTTGTTGGCAATGGAACAGGTGATCAAGATTGTAAAATCCTTAGTTGTAGGACAAATATAAGGAAGTTTTTGCAATGACGTCAAATGCATCATCAAGCCACGTGACTTTATTTACCTGTTTTCGAGGGGTGAAGCTAAACAAGCATGATATCTGTGAAAATGGATGGGTATTATCATTTTTTGCTCAAACTAGAGATTTTATGAAAAAATGTTAGGCTGGAATATTAATAAGTAGAGGTATCTTTAAAATCATTTTAGTAAGATTCCAAGTCTTCTCGTTAAAGTTACCATAATTATGGCAATAAATTCTTCATTCTAAACATTCGCTTTCTTCCGCATGTCATGTTCCTACACAATATCAGTCTAATAACCTAAATCCTAATTCTAACCCTGAACCTTAAACCCGACTGTAACCCTCAGCCTAACATTAACCGTAATCCTTAGCCTAAACATGAAACCCAACTGCAATCCTCAGCCTAACACTAATGCCTCACTCACATTTGCCGCAGCGGCCGTGAGCAGGGGCGCCGGCAGCAGTTTGGGATTGGGGGCGGGGGAACCATTCCAGGGGGCTCACCTTTCAGAGGCAGTGGTGTAATGAGCAAACATTTTTTTTTTTTTTTTTTTTTTTTTTTTTGGGGGGGGGGGGGGGGCATCACCCCCTTTCTTACATGTTACATGCAGGCCCCGCGAAAACTTTTTCAAAGTGGATTATTTACGATAAATAAAATCCAAACGTGGTTTATGTCTAATTCAATACCAGTAATTTACAAATGTTGCTGAAATGACATAATTTTCTGGGATTTTTTTCTCATTTATTTCGTAAATTATTCTTTTTTATGCGTTTTTTTAAAAAATACAAATTCCCAAATATACAGTCAGGCGGAAAATATGCTTATTTAAAAGCCTTCATGTCTGGGCCTGCAGAATGGCGGAGTGCGGGGGGCTCGAGCCCACCCTCACTTTTTTAAAAAAGTATGTGAAAGAGAAAAAGAAAGAATGAGTGACCTGCCAGTGTCACAAAATAAGGACCCTAAATCAGGTCCATGGATGCTCATCTGACCGTAATTAAATGCTTAAAACCCATGAGCATCATGGAGCTAAGCCCCCTGGACCCCCCCCCCCCCACCAAAAAAAAATCTTCTGACCGTGGTTAAATGCCTAAAACCCTTGAGCTTCCGGAGGCTCCGCCCCTTGGCTCCCGCCGGGGGGGGGGGGGGTTAACTGTCCCAACATCCCCTCCCCATCAGTACGCCAGGGTTCAGGGGCATATCTTCTCACCCTATAATAAAAAAACACACACGCTTTCCCATCATCGCACAATATGTCCACGATATGCGCGTATCGCAATTATCGAATCCTCCATTGATAAAAATAGGGGCATGCGGAATGTAAAGGAGAAATTTCTTTTCTTTGAATGGAATATAATTTTTATTATTTCATATTCAATTAATTTTGTTATTAGAAATCTTCTTTTTGGTTTAAAAAGAATACATTTTTGTTACTCCTTTACTGCCGAGTTCTTTTCGGGGGGGGGGGTGGCTTTATAAAGCGTTTTGTCCCCCCTAACTTTTTTTGTTTTGAGGGTGCAACCGCCCCCCTCCTGTCCCCCACCCTACTTCCGGCGCCCCTGGGCCCGTTGCGTCTAAATATCTACGGCCAATAGCAATCCCACGGTCCCATACTGTAGCGGTCACATAATTATGTTAGGGTAGCCGCTAGATGTATTTAGAATTTCTCGAGACAGAAAACCTACGGCTGTCGTACGGCCTTTAAAGTGATTACACACGGTGGTAGAGTGTCCCTGCTGCGGCCGTAGGTCTGCTGCGGCCGTAGGACAATTCCCAAGGCAGTCACAAGACGAGCCGCAAGCTAGCTCCCGCAAGACGGCCACATATGGACCATAAGGCGGCCTTGAACCGCTCTATTGCATGGTTAAGGCGCTTCCTAAAGGTACTATGTCCCATTTGCAGGCCAACAAGATGAAAAGGTTAAATTACAACGGTATTTGAAAGATAATACTTATTTAGAACTTCCCTCGAAACAAAAGGACTTGAAAATGGCTTTTAGTGGGTAAATAACGACCATTACTTGTCGAATCAACTTAAGTGATTGCAATCACTTAAGTACTAGTCTGAACGACTCTTTTACCGAATGGTCGTACGTTTTGTGCTGCACAAAGATTCAATCAATTTATCTTTGGCCATCACAAGTAGTGGGTTATTGATGTAGATAAATGCTCACGTACCTGTTACAGCTCATGTTATTTATGTTATTACCAAAGAAAAAAAAGAAGTCAGCCAGTCACTCAATAGTGTCTGACAGTGAAGTCTATAGAAGTTAAACGGGTTTCCTTTCATAATTTGAATACTAGGAAAATGCTAATGTTAATATTTCACAGATAGGACATACATGACATATTTCATAATTCCTGTAAAGTTCTACATAATTCGATACTGGCTGCAAAAGGGACATAGTATCTTTAAACCTAGAAATGAACAAAAAGTATAACTCCGCGCTATAATCATACGGCGACCCCTACGGCCTGTAAAAGAAAAGGATACGCCCTAGGGTGACTGTGAGGTCACTGCAGATCTCGATCTCGGGGGACTACGGCCGCCATATCCTAGCCGTAGAACGTATGTGACTGAGGCATAACCCTAAACCCTAATCCCAAAACCTAAAACCTAATTGCAACCATGCACCATTCAGCCTATCCATAACCCTAATCCCAAACCAAACCTAAAACCCAACTGCATCCCTCAGTCTAGCCTAACCTTAACCCCAATCATTTTTTTCAATTCAATTCAATCAAGGTTTATTAAAACATGACTGGCAGTCATAGACTGAATTGTACATGCTTTCACAGTGCAGGTAAAGTACAATGCAAGTATAAAATAACAACATGAGATTAGTAAAAATGGAACTAAATATGATGAGTACGAGCATCATTTAAATTTGATAGGTAGTATATACGGAATTTAAAATGACTGATTAATATTGCCCCACTGTTAAAAATAACAAAACATTGCACAGTTCGTAAGGCAATTATAAGCTTGGATTTGCATAGTTAATGTTTAACATACGTGTGACATTGGGAAGAGCACTGTCCTTGAATCGCTTAGTTTTACAATTGAATTGAATGGTTAATGGTGTTATGTAGTGAAACTTTGCTCTTAAATTTTCTGTTTTTTTTAATGGTGATAGGATTAAAATATGTCATCAAAATATCTTTTGAGAAACCAAGGAAGATATTGCTTTGGATACATTTTTGAGGCTGTTCTGAGGAGGATTGCAGTGATTTTTGAGGATATTTTACTGATTTGAGCATGGATTTTTGAAGCCTGGATTGTCACATCAGTCCCATATATGAGGATTTATGTTTGATGTCTGATGAGGACTTACAAGTTTTTTAAGTTGACACCAGCAGTGGATATTGATTTCTCCTCGCTCCAAAGTATGTGAGTAATCTTTTAGTTTGTATTGCAGTGACTTTTGAAGATATTTTATAGTTCTGAACATGGCTTTTTGAAGCCTAGATAGTCACATCAGTCCCATATATGAGGATTTATGTTTGATGTCTGATGAGGACTTACAACTTTTTTAAGTTGACACCAGCAGTGGATATTGATTTGTCCTCACTCCAAAGTATGTGAGTAATCTTTTAGTTTTTACTAAATAATTCAATGCTCAACTCTAAACATTATCAAGATGTCTGGCCCTGGTAGGAAACCAAATGTGAGTAAGCCAGTGACAAGGAAGACTAGCACTGCTACTGCTGCAGCAATTGCAGATGGAAACCAGGGAAACTCAACAAGCTCGTCTAAATCAAAGATAGACCACAATTGTGGCAGTTGCAATCTTATTGTAATGGATTTAGATGGCGCAATTGAATGCGAACTTTGTAAATTTTGGTTTCATTGCACATGTCAAAATGTATCCAAAAAGCTGTACGATACCATCAACGATATAGACTGTGATGCATTACACTGGTACTACCGAACCTGCAATGGCACAGCTGGGAACATGTTGAAAATGCTATCATCATTGCAGACCAATCACTCTAAACTTACTTCAGAGGTGAAAGGGTTGAAAGATGAAATGAAGGAATGTAAAGTAAAGATTTCTAACAACCAACAAAAGATGGAGGAAAAAATTGATGAACTCAAAAAGGATATGTCGATCCACAGCAAGGAACCACATCAATGCTCAACAGATGAGGTGGAGAAACTGGTAGCGGATAAACTAGATGATTTCGTGGAAAGAGAGAGAAGGAAGAACAATATTATCGTATATGGCATTCCTGAATCCCAGAGTCAGGATGCCGAAGTTGGAGAGAAGGATGATCGTGACCAGATAAACTCTATCTTTCACAATGACCTCAATGTGAAAGCAGACGTCAGTCATGTAAGATCTTCGTACCGCCTTGGAAAAAAGTCTGATTTAGCTAGACCATTGAAAGTTGTTATGGATAATGGAGCTGCTACAGAGGAAGTGTTTAGAGGAGCTAGGTCCCTCAAGTCAGGATCATTACAGATCGCCAGAGATTGTACAAAGACCGAGAGAGAGGAACACAAAAGACTAAGAAATGTTCTGAAGGAGAGAATTGAAAGGGGCGAAGAGAACCTTGTAATACGGGGCGGAAAGGTAATAAAGCGGACTTTTCGTCGCGATGGAGGAGTCGGCGACCACTAGTCAATTAGGAGATGGATTTTTAAACACACTCACCAGCATTGCACAGTATCGTGATCACGATGTACATAGTGGAACATAGAGCACAGCACATAGAGCATATTTAAACTTTGAGTATATTGATCCACCACCTTCAAAGGTATACTGAACAGGAGAAAGTTAAGGATCTAACCAACCATCCAGACTATATTTTACGAACTGAGTCATCAATTAAGTTCTTCTACACAAATTGGGATACTCTAACAAACAAGAAGGAAGAGCTCTATACAACTATTTCACTTGTCAAACCAGATGTAATAGCTCTGACTGAGATCTACCCTAAAAGGATCAACCAGGATTATGCGATCAAGCCTACTGAATTGCAGTTACAAGGATACCATATGTTCTTACCACCAAAACTTAAAGACAGACAGAGAGGAGTAGTAGTTTACTTGAAAGAAGGGATTTCTGGTAGCTTGATAGACAAAGATGAAGGTAAATTTGAAGAATCTTTATAGATACGACTGTTTACCAATGGCACTGATCTTCTCTTTGGCTGTGTCTTTAGAAGTCCCTCGAGCAACTCTGAGAACAATACGAATTTGAACTGTCTCATACGCACAGCATGTACCATGAACTATTCACACTTGATAGCGGTAGGGGACTTCAATTATAGAGGAATCAACTGGCAGGCAAACACCACTTGTGGAGTCAGTATCAATGATGAACAATTATTTATTGACACTGTGAATGATCTTTTCCTGCACCAACATGTAAAGGAACCTACCAGACAAAGAACAGGCCAAAGACCAAGCTTGCTTGACTTGATCTTAACCAGTCATTAAGATACAGTCAGTGACATAACTATTGGGCCACCCATTGGCAAAAGTGACCATGTGACTATTACCTTTGAGATGGATGTCAGCAACATACAGGCAGAGGAAGAGTTACCTACGAGAAGCTACTACGATGCCAACTATGATAAAATGAGGAACCAACTGAAGGACATTGATTGGAGTTCGAAGTTTGAAAATGCTTTTGGAATACAAGCCTGGAATATATTTGAGAAGATTCTCCATAAAACCACAGAAGACTGCGTCCCACTGAAGAAAAAGAGAAAGCGGAATAGACCAGGGTGGATGAACAGTGAAGCTCTTGAAGCAGTTCAAAGGAAAAGGAAAGCTTGGAATAAATATCGACAGAGCAAAAGCAAACAATATCCTGATGTGGATTTGAACTGGACGGAGTGCACCAAAATAAGGGACATAACCACCTCTGTGATCAGAAAATCAAAATCTGAATTTGAAAACTAACTAGCAGCTGAAATTAAGCTAAACGTCAAAAGCTTCTGGAATTATGTAAAGAAACAGACAAAATCAAAACCACCATTGCCTGATCTACAAAAATCTGACGGAACATGGGCTTAACAGGACCAAAAGAAAGCTGAGATCCTTAATGAGTACTTTGGTAGTGTTTTTTTTCAGTGGAGGATATTCATACAGTTCCAATACTTGACAGGAAATGCAGTAATCTTTTCACTTTCATTGAATTTACACCTGAAGAAATAGATCCTGATGGTATTTATTCGCGTGTGCTGAAAGAAACTCATACTGAGATTGTCAAACCACTGCAAACAATATTTACAAAGCTATTGAACTAAGGGAAAAATCTATCAGTATGGAAACAAGCAACAGTGGTTCCAATCTTCAAGAAGGGCAAGAAGAATGACCCAGCCAACTACCGACCTGTGAGTCTGACATCCATTATATGCAAGTCTATGGAGAAACTAGTAAGAAAGCATGTCATACATCATTTAGAGCAGAACAAGTAAATGTGTGATGAACAACATGGATTTCGGGCTGGAAGATCTTGTTCAACTCAGCTATTAGAAGTTTGCGAGGAGTGGACAGATGTCATTGACCAGGGTCATAATGTAGACTGCGTCTATCTGAATTATCGAAAAGCATTCGACAGCGTACCACATCAACGCCTCATATGTAAACGTCAGTCTTACGGAATAGAAGATCCATTACTTGGCTGGATTAAATACTACCTTTCAGACATGACTCAAAAAGTTGCAGTAAATGTGAAAGAGTCGAGATCCATTCCTGTGACAAGCGGTATTCCGCAGGGAAGTGTGCTCGGACCAACTTTGTTCAAAGTCTTCATCAATGACCTGCCATCAACTGTTGACTCCCCCATGAAGCTTTTTGCCGATGACACTAAGTTATACAGGACAGTGGACTCTAAAGCCGACTCAGATTTGCTACAGATGGATGTCAACACCGTAACAAACTGGTCCAATGTATGGCAACTGCCCTCTAATGAAAGTAAATGTAAAGTACTTCATTATGGAAGAAAGAACCAAGGATTTGACTACACACTGGCTGCTGGTACAAACATATTTTCAGTTCCATCTGGTGATGAAGAAAGAGATTTGGGAGTGCTGTTTCAACAAGACCTGTCTTTCAGCACCCATGCAGCAGATGCTGCCAAGAGAGCCAACATTAAGTTAGGAATGATAAAAAGGTCTTTCTCAGCCTTGCAAAAGAAGGAGTTCCTTAGTCTCTACAAAACTATTATTCGACCAACACTAGAATACTGCAACTCTGTATGGTGCCCAATACTCAAGAGAGATGAAGACATACTAGAAAAAGTCCAGCAGAAGGCCACAAGACTTCTTCCTGAGCTGAAACAAAAAGCATACCCAGACAGACTGGGAGAACTACAACTTCCTACTTTGGCTTACAGAAGACAAAGAGCAGACCAGATACAGATATTCGAAATCTTGAGAGGCTTTGACAGAGTGAATCCTTCAAAATTCTTCCAACTAGCCACTGGCTCAACAACAAGAGGCCATGATTTCAAGATTGTCAAACAACGTTTCAATACAAGACTTAAGCAGTATAATTTCTCAATAAGGAGTGTAAATAATTGGAACGCCCTGCCTAAGGAAGTAGTCAATGCTACCACCATTAACCAATTCAAGTCATCCCTACAAAGGTATTGGAGAAACAATCCAATTATTAAGTTTGAACCATACTTGAGATGGGATGCAACAGAAAAGAGGGAAAATAAGCTAAGCTTCCAGTCTCTACACCCAAGTATACCCAAGTAAGTAAGTAAGTACAAGAAAATCCTTGATAATCATTGACGCTTCGTAAATTGTATTTGATGGTTTTCTGTTGCGGTAACCATGATTTGCACAATAAATTTGTTTCTAGTGCAATGGCCAGATCTTTGGTGAGTTTTTCTCTTCGAGTCATAAGGGTTGGCAATTTCAGTCTTTCAAGAGCATTGTCATATGAAGTATAATTTGATCCTAATATTATCTTACAGGCTCTTTTTGTATACTTTCTATAACATCAATCTGTTTACGAGTCAAACTACCGGAAAATAGAGGTACACAGTATTCCGTTAATGGTCTTACATACCCTATATACACTGTCAACAAATCACTCTCTGGTATCTTATAAGCTGTTCATAACTGCGTCACAATTCACTGACCAAATTGCCAATTTAAGTTTTGCATAGATTTAGCGATCTCGTATTTCAAACAATCATAACTATCTTATTATTGGTCCGATCTACACTGTTGGTCATAATGGTGGAATAATTATTTTGTACCCCAGTTTAGGGAAGGATTTTAAAAAATTATTTATTTCTAATAGATCTAGATAATGGCATACATTCTCAGATGTTATTGAACACTAATTTGTGAGTATTTGTTTTGTGTGACTGTTTTTTTTATATGTGTGTTACTATGCTAATCAGCTAAGGGACCTACGTCCTTAAGTCATGATTGACAGTAATGAGGATTAATGCCTCACAAAAGGGCACTTATATAGCTGATCGACACGATTTTTATCCTGGGGCCTCACAGTAACAAGGCCATTGCTTAGCCCCTGAATCATGACTGTACGCAGTGTTTGCTAGGGTACGCGGCCGCCCCCACAAATCCCCCAAAACGAAGAAAATGCAATAAATTGTCAAAAATTCATTGCAATTTCCCCCCGCCCCCAACAGGAAACATTTCTCTGTGTGGCCATGCCTTGAACCATAATGCATGGCCCTAACGAGACTGTAAAAACAGCATATTGGAAGGCCGCTATGCTATAACCATTGATGTACCCCCAGAATAGCCCACTGAAAGGGATTGACTGCAATTAGGTTGCTTCCAAACCTTCATGATTTAGCTGGAAGCAATCGGTACCCCGATGAAAGGAACTGGACTTCGCAAAATCCTTGGAACAGATAGCAGGGAACTATACTTCCACTCTCGTAATGCAGCCAAGGCTCCAAAGGTGTAGAATTGTAAGCAGTTGGAAGAGGACCTGGGTACGTGATCTGTGCTCACAACTACTTTTTCTGGATGCCTACACCGATTGTGATCCGACTTCCCAAATATTCGGAATAGGAAAGAAAGCAGTCTTCCAGAAGCTTGTGAAATGCAACCTCACTTTGGAATCCTGTGCTAGTACTTTCCTTCTACCAAGTCAGCCAAAGTAACTAACTTAGAGGAACTTGGTATCAAAGCAATGTCTGTCATGTTTGGCGACCGCTGTAATGACTCAGTTGCATCATTACGATACAATTTTTCTCGAAGTAAAGCCCATGTTTAGGGATTTTGGGTTAAAAAGTAACCCATTAGAGCGGCACACGCCCATATGTCTTAATATGTGATTACCCCCCCCCCCCCCCCCCCACCCTCCCGGGCTACCAAGTCATGGCATGGATGGAGAGTGAGACGATATGGACGTCACAGACTGGGACAATCATCTGGTTCCACTGATGTTAAATACGGAGGCTGCTCCTAGTAATATTCTTAAGTTGATTCATTGCGACTTCGTTACTGCTTGTAGCACACCTCACTATACATGCAGAGGTTACGGACTACAAGTAACAGAGTGTGTGTGTGGACCTTGCCAACTTGATGTATGCCACAATCCATATGACGAGTCACTTGATATAAGCAGGAGATGATTTTCCTTACTAAAGTACATTCCTCATCAAAATGAAGGAACGTGAAGATCTGCATGTGTATTCGCTATAAGATGACATTAACAACACGAGGTTTTAAGGGAGTCACGCGTCAGTTTCCATGTGCAGAAGGCCATAATTTGCTGACACCAGACTTGGTGAAAAAACCATTAACGGCAAATCCGCACACAGCAAACCCGTAGGCCAGTCAAGAATCCCCCCTAATCTCTCGGAGAATACTCGAGAGTAGTTCGGGTGAGGGGAAAGCAAAGCATTACATAAGGTATAATGGTCATACAACTGAAGGCTAACCCTGGTGATTGACAACGAACGGTGTCGAATTCCCCATAAGAGCTGACTACTTTTAAAATAGGCGTGTCTGCACTATCTCGAGATTGCCAAATATCCAGCTATTTGAATTATCCCGATCGCAAACTATCCAGCTTATTTGCGTCTTCATTAGACCGAAGTAGCAAATTAGCTGGATAGTTGGTCGGGATAATATCCCAAGATATCTCGGTCTAGTTTGCGGTTTTCCGTGTTTACTCGAGGTCAGTGGTTGCGAGGTCAGCGCTGAGCGGTATAGATCGCATGTGCGAACCGGAAATCGTTGTGCATGATGGGATCGGGATAATTGACTCCGTACTTCGGTCTAATGAAGACGGTCGCAAACTATCCCGCTAGTTCGGAAATAGAAGGATATTTTGCAAACTAGACCGAGATATCTTGGGATATTATCCCGACCAACTATCCAGCTAATTTGCCACTTCGGTCTAATGAAGACGCAAATAGCTGGATAGTTTCGATCGGGATAGTTCAAAATAGCTGGATATTTGGCAATCTCGAGATAGTGCAGACACGCCTAGTGTCTTTAAACATTTTTAATTGTATGGTGGGTATTATGAGTGTGTGTCTAGATATCATTATTAGTGGTTACTTTGTCTCCCCCCCCCCCCCTCGGCCCCCTCCCTCAGTGTTGACAATGACCTGTCAATAGTTGAATCGACCCTTTTTATTGGGGGGGGGGGTGGGGGGGGGGGGGGGTTGGGGAGGTGACGCCATTAGGGTGAGATAGAAACATTATAAGTTCATTTCCTGTTCATAAAGTGCGCCCTCTATTGAGAAATATTAGTGGTTTTGTGGCCATTTTGGACGCCATATTGGATTTTGGGGTTTCGTAGACCATCACAAACCATTCTTACTTGTCTCAATGGATTCTCTGACCCCCGAAGCCATGAGATAGACACCAAAATTATGTCTCTATGATGAATAATAAGTGATTTATGGCCATTTTAAGGCAGATGGGTGTAGTTAGACATAAAGTAAAGAAGGGGCGAAATCAAGGGATATGGCATTTCTGCACGGACATGTTCATATACCCGGGAAAGGTGGGGATACCCTCAATCGCCCCTTTTTTACTACAGACTCGGAATTTTACAAAAGTAATTCACATTGTCTCTTATACCCAGCACACCCCTCTGTTTTTCTTAAAGAGTTTCATTGTTTACTTGCCCGCCAGCAGATCGATGGCTACAGACATGGCTAAATAATGAATCATGTTCACATTTTTGCCTCTAGTCCCTACCCCAGTCACAATATTGTACCCTTCTTTCATAATGAAATTATGATAAATTTATGATGAAACATAAGACAAACAACTTCCTTACATGAACATTTACAAATATACTGAGACCATCAAGTCCGTAGATGCAAGTCGTTTTTTCCTTCTTAACAATCAAACTTAAATGCTGATGAATATCAGATAAATCTATATCAGATATAAAGTATAAGTGTATAAATACAATAAAAATGAAATATGATGAAATACACATGAAAAAACAATCTTGAAAGAAAAAGAATGAGCTATAAAAAGTGTGTAATAAACGAGAAATGTATATTGACCATCAATTAAAGTGCACAAAGTGCAAATTTGAATTAGAATTAGAACTACAAATTAATTAGAATGCTAAAAGTACACCGTCGCGTTGACAAAAAATCGTGCTGCGCCAAATCGAACGACCAAATAGCGAAAGAAGCACATTGTTCATTAATTTGAATGAAACATACGTAGATTCTAACGAAATTTCCATAGATTTGAAAACTAGAAAAGGGAATATAAACCCGAGATATACCTGACTGCACTAAAACCGTCGAATTTGAACGCAAGACAAATTAATTTGAATGACAAACTCGCGAATTAGGCCGGGAAATCCTATACTATGACTTTGCTAACCGGTTTAAATATCACAGATAGGACATACGTGACATATTCATAATTCATGCAAAACTCTACAGAATTTGATGTTGGCTGCAAAAGGGATATATTATCTTTAACACCTTACCTGTTTGACACGTTGTACCAATCCAACCTCTGAGGCACATACAGACGAAATAATCAGTCATATCATCGCATGAACCTCCGTGCATGCATGGGTCCGAGTGGCATTCATCAATCTCTGTAGTTATATCAAGAAAACATAAATTATATTGTTATTTGAGTTATCTATAGACAGACTGATGGAAACTTTGCCCATTTTTTTTTGGTGGCAGAGATAAAAACATACAAAACAGTTCTTTACAAATTATTTAAAATCAAGGGCAACAAAATTATCTTAATGCCGCAAGGGCAGGCACTGTAAAAACTCTCCAATTTAAAGTTTCAGTATTCATAAAAAAGGACAATCTTTTATCGGGGGAGCTACACACCCTCTTTCATAAGTATTTAACAATAGTTAAGAAGCTTTTTCTGTCAAAAACTACAAAAATCAAACTTTGACTTTAAAACATCAACCTAAGGCAATATCAGTAGCCTAGTGTGTCATCTTTTGTAATGTTTGAACATGGCAATATCATATTATTACGTAATCCGAACATGATATCCATCGACAGTACAATAGGGTATAGAAATTGCAATTTAATTTACCTTGGAAAGTCTTTGCGACCATATTCTTTGCGAAACCGTTTTATTTATTTATTTATGTATCTATTTATTTAGCTATTAATTCTTTGCATATTTTCACAGGGTATATTCAGTGCTTTGCAAGAGAGCCCTGTATGATAACGTACAACTAGAAAACATTGTCCCCCAAAATAGTAAAATATCACGATACACAATTCAGATAAATTATACTTTTATTAATAAAGATAAAATACCACAAAGGGCCAGCTCAATTCGTTATCAGTTTGCATTTCCTTCTCCATTAGTATTTCAGCATGACAATAAGTCGTACCACCTCCCTCACTATCCCTTCCTCATAGTAATTAAGGAAATATTTAAACGTTACAAGTTGAACATTAATAGCTCAAAGTTAAATATTGAAGCTCATGTACTTGCGTTGTTTCTTAAAGCCCCACTGCACTACTTATAGCCCTCTTTATAGCAAACAATGCATAATCGGTGACTATTGGTCCCCCATGGTCCCCTTTTCTTATGTGATTAATTGAGAGCTGTTTTGATGAGATAACCACCTGTCCGTGACCATGCAGGGATGTATAATCCCTCCTGGCCAAACTTGTGCAGATAGGCTTTAAAAGACATGCGATGCAAATATCCTATGATAGTGTTTATATGCACTAGGAATGGACAATTTTGAAATGGCTAAATGGAGAAATCTTCTTTTTCTAAGAGTAAATTCAATTTGGGACTCCCAATTGGTCCCAAGCTCCCGGACTTGAACTTAAAGGGATCCGGTAACTTTGTCTCAGATTCTGAAAAAAAATCCTGGATTTAGTTCATGCTGCAATGATAATTTTAAACCTTTAGGTCAGTCAGGAATCACATGACTGCGATCGCCTGTCTGATTATAAAGATATTTATGATTGGAAATCGAAACCAAATTTTGCGTTTTTCTAACGGTTTTCATAACACTACCATCTATTGGGGAAAACGAGTATGGTAAAACCGGTCACTCAAAGATTTTACTTTTTTGAGGCACTTCTTGATCATTTTGAAGCGCAATTTTTTTAGGGCTTCAATATTACACCATATCACAGGCACTGAAAGCACGTAGGGCCGTGCATCTCACATTTAACATTGTTAAACGATCCCTTTAAAGGCCCGGTCACACAGGGAGGACGCATGGGGAACGCACGGCCAGCGCATGGAAAATTTGCAATTTTGGCCAGTGCGTTGTCGTTCGCTAGGCGTGCGTCATCACTCGTTACTCGTTCGTCGAGCGCGCTGGACCCACGCTATGCATTCGTCGTCATACGCTGTGTGCGTCGGGATTTTTGAGCATGCTCAAAAACGTGCGCCGAGCTCGACGCATGAATGTACACGCCGAAGGCACGCCAGACATGCGTGGAGCGCGCTAGACCAGCGCCAGACATGCGCGGAGCACACGCCCTGTATACGCACAGCGCGCTAGCTACACGCTGTGCATTTTGTGTCAGCTCAGTAGCTTTTCCAAAATTATGACAAAAGTTAGGCACACGGCCTTTTCCGATTTCCAATGCGCTGGCCGTGCGTCGTAGAACGCGGTGCATGCGTGGACCATTCGTCCAGCGCGCTAGCAACACGCTGTGCATTCGTGGAAGTTGTTATCATGTGCGCTCTGTGTGCGCCCTGTGTGCGCCCTGTGTGCGCCCTGTATGCGTCCAGCGCGCTAGCAACACGCTATGCATTTGGTGTCAGCTAGCTGTATCTTCGACAAAAGTTGGGCGCACGACAACGCACTGGCCAAAATAGGAATTTTCCAATGCGCTGGCCGTGCGTTCCCCATGCGTCCCCTCTGTGTGACCGGGCCTTAAACAATTTTCAAGTATTTGCTTAAGGCCCGGTCACACAGGGAGGACGCATGGGGAACGCACGGCCAGCGCATGGGAAATTTGCAATTTTGGCCAGTGCGTTGTCGTGCGCCCAAATTTTGACACCAAATGCATAGCGTGTTGCTAGCGCGCTGAGCGCATACAGGGCGCATACAGTACGCATACAGACCGTACCCAGAGCGCACATGATAACAACTTCCACGAATGCACAGCGTGTTGCTAGCGCGCTGGACGAATGGTCCACGCATGCACCGCGTTCTACGACGCACGGCCAGCGCATTGGAAATCGGAAAAGGTTGTGTGCCTAACTTTTGTCATGATTTTGGAAAAGCTAGTGAGCTGACACAAAATGCACAGCGTGTAGCTAGCGCGCTGTGCGTATACAGGGCGTGTGCCCCGCGTATGTCTGCCGCTGGTCTAGCGCGCTCAACGCACGTCTGGCGTGCCTTTGGCGTGTACATTCATGCGTCGAGCTCCGCGCACACTTTTGAGCATGCTCAAAAAATCCCGACGCACACAGCGAATGACGACGAATGCATAGCGCTGGTCCAGCGTTGGTCCAGCGCGCTCGACGAACGAGTAACGAGTGATGACGCACGCCTAGCGAACGACAACGCACTGGCCAAAATTGGAAATTTTCCATGCGCCGGCCGTGCGTCCCGCATGCGTCCCCTCTGTGTGACCGGGCCTTTACTGACGGTCGAGTGGTTTAAGCATTTGAATTTAGATGCAAAGTTGATGGATCGGATCAGCACTATTAGTTAAGTACAGAGACAGCTCTAACAGGAAAATGGTGTTACCTGTTTTTTCAATGCGGATTACTCAGGAAAATGTAATGCTTATAACACTGCCATCGACTGATTTGGAAAAATCGGTGCCCAAAGTGCAAACATTTCACATTTTAGGAGCCATCAGTGTTCTTTATGCATTTTAGAACAATGTTCCACAGAAGCAAAATGGACATTTAGCATTATGATGAAAGGTGTATAATTTATTATCAATGACTATCATCGATGGTTTGAACACATCATAAAGAATATGTTTTAATATTGACTTAGTAAACTACACAACTTTCTTGCATCTCCTATTGGGCCGCGATAAATAGATTTAGGATTCCCGGGGCCCCTCAGAAAACCCGATAAATGAAGTGATATTGGTTGAATTAAGAAGTACCTTTAGTAACTGTAGAAATAAATCTAATCGTTATTGTGTGTTCTTTAATCACTTACGTTACATTTGAGCCCTTCAAGATTTTGGGTACTTGAAACATATTTGGCTATCATAGCTTCATACCCACAATGTATTATTGTATTTTTATACCGAAATTGAGATTAAATATGATCCTATTACCTCACAAATAGATTAAAGCAGTCCTCTTGACTGTCTAAAGTTGATGGTCCTTAGGGCCCTTTGGAGCAACTTAAATATCATAAAAACACGGGTGGGACCATGAAACATAAAATATGTGCACTTTGGGCACCTCTTTTTATGTGTACCTAACTATACTGTCTAAAGCATGATATTACTCTACCATGAAACACAAAATATGTGCACTTTGGGCACCTATTTTTATGTGTACCTAACTATACTGTCTAAAGCATGATATTACTCTACATTTGCTACTCTCCATCTACCAGTAAGAAGGAATTTCTTGAATGCTGGGAACACCGAAATCATTAGCCTAGCAGATCCGGAGTAATATTGGAGTGCCTTGAGCACCTTACGTTATTATTCTTATTATTATTATCATTTTTTTTATATTTTGTATTATAATTATTACTATTACTATTTTCAATATTATTATCATTATTATTACTATTAGTATCATTATCTGACAAGGACACTACCATTTTATGAACGTCAAATCAAACCTCGTTAAAATGATGCTTGAGGTTTTATATGCAAAACCAAACATCGAAAGGAAGGAAGAAAAAAACAGTCACCAGTTTGACATCTTGTTCCCGTCCAGCCAGAACTACAGATACACCTGAATGCATTTTGACGATCGATGCAAATCCCTCCGTTAAAACAAGGGTCAGACAAGCACTCGCCAATATCTGTATACACAATAGACAATACAAAGTCTGTCTAGTTATGACAGTGTAGAGAAAGAATTAATACAATTTATAATTTCTTTAATCTATCAACGGATATCTGCACAGAATTATGTTGCATTTTTTAAAAGATACAAGGAACAGTTTTCATTAATTCCAGTAGTTTGAGATCGGTATAGTATCCCGTGTTATCCGGGAATTTGTAGAGCGCCAATATGTAATTACCTAGTCAAAGGCACTGATGAGTTGGAAAAAAATACTGAATAAACCTTCCACAATTCACCTAAGAAAGAATGGGGGTAGTGGCCAGTTGCAAGCAATGTGGACTAGTAATATCGTTAGTAGATAGCCGGTCACAAGTTCCAGAGGAATACTGAGGAATACTGTTCCACAAGCTAGGTTCAGAAGCAGCAAACGATTCATCACCAAGCAGAGAAAGTACGGTGTTCGAGTGCTCTTAAGTATATTTACCTGATGATGGCAAGCTCGAGGATTACGGGGGAGGGGAAGGGGGGGGGGTCAGCATGTCTAAACTATACACCGGGGAAATCCATGGATTGCCTCCCAGGTGAATAAAATAATTGTGCATGCTACACCTTGTTTTACAGCATGGCAGGATTATTAATAAGCGTCCAATTGCGGGAGCTTGAATGAACGTTGATGAAATTGACTGATGTGACGACGAATTCGGCCAGGAAACCCTTTATTATTAATCGTTCATTATTTCCAAAATGATTCGTTAGGCGGGAAAATATTTAGTTTACTTACCATACTGACACCTATTTCCCGTCAGCCCTCTGGCGCAAGTACATAAGAAATAATTCCGTCGATTTGAGCATGCTCCTCCATTCATACACGGGTAAGATAAGCATTCGTTTATATCTTAGGAAAAGGGAATATAGAGGAAATCATTAGAAAAATGATGCTACCAGAATAATTGTGTTTGTCCCTCAAAAGAACAAAATACAAAATACAAAACAAAAATATGTTCCAAGTATATCATAGCAAATATAAACCGATTACTTCGTAATATTAATATTATATATGTTATTGATGTCCTTTTGATGCGAATATAAGATGCTTTCATGTCAATTGTTATTTTATTGTCATACATAATAGGGTATTGTAATGGGCTAATCTTGACCAGCTCTCGCTATTTGTTAGCTCTATTTACCAAATGTATAATTATTTTTCATGCTGAATTACAGTGTATCTGCAGGTTTGGATAATAAATATAATGTATGAGCATTAAAGGGAATGCATTTGTATAAGTATTGGAGGACTCCACCGGCTGGCAAACTCTCACTATCATTTCACAATAAGGTTCGGTTGTTTGTCTAATCTTATTTTCCGCATGAAAAAAAAGGAATGGTGATATACATACATGTTCATAGCAATACTTTATACGTAAATAATGAAAATAATAATAATCATAATCATAATAATAATGATAAAACTGAAGAAGAAAAAAAGAATAAAAAAGAACAAGAAGAAGGAGGAGAGGAGGAAGAAGAATGCCCAATACTAATTTAAAAGGGCTGGAGGTGCTACTCAAAGTAATTCATAAAAGGGCTCTGTTCATCCAGCTCATCTTATGCACCTCCCTTTCGATATACAACCTGATATATTTCATTATAATAGTCTTCATGTATAACTTACCAATACAAGAAGAGCCTGTGAACCCCGGACAACATGTAGTCTGAGACCTATAGGCCGTACGATAACGTTCTCTACAAGAAACCAGTACACAGAATCGTGTCAATATGAAGAGCTCGGTTCCAAAAGGTAATACATCAATTTTTTATTAAAATTGATATTTTTGCATTAATGTACAAATTCCAGTAGCCTCATATATGACACTTCAAAAAAACAAAATTTCCAATTTCCCCAAAAAAAGGAAATCATGGCATTTAAGAATTAGTTCGGTTCCAAAAGGTACTATATCCATTTAAGTTATGCATTGTAACTTGCAAACAGTATTCAAGATTTTCGGTTCCAAAAAGTACTACATCCAAGTTCGGTTCCAAAAGGTACTTCATCCACTAAAATAAAAAAAAACATAAATTCATGAAAATTATTTGTGCAGACTTAGATTTCTTAAATCGTGGTTTTATACTTGTATCATAATCAGCCAAAGTATCATTTCAAGCTGACATTGCTAACTATGATAATTTAAACTTTAAAATAATCGTATTTCGATCAGAACTTGGATTTATGGATGTAATAATACCTTTTGGAACCGAGCTCTTCATATACCCCTTAACATCCTTGATTCGTTTCGAATTCGATTTTGATTTGTTTGTTTGTTTATTTCCATAGCAATAATCAAACGTAAGATCATATTTATCATAAACATATCGAAATATAGCAAATATGCCATTTCAGTAGCATTTACATAATGCCACCTCTCTTTCATGGACATTATAAATACACACGTGTATATTAATTGTAATGGAATAAAAGTCAAATTAATATAGTAAAAACCATAATCAAATATGAACAGTTCAAGTTTGAGCTCAATTGTCCTTATTTACTGTTTAAAAATGAAAGAACATAAGACAAAATACATTTCTGGTAACAATGATGTTTTACGTAAAATCATACAATTGAACATTAGTAACTTAACAATTATTATTCACTTGTAGGTAAGATAATTGTTTTTTGTGTGGAAAACCGTGATTGGGTCATAGAAAGAAGAACACACTATGAACATGACGGACAAAGAAAGAGGACAAAATAAACAATTCCTCATTCTACCCTCAACAATTGCTGTGGTAGACAAAGGAACATCCCTTCACTGTTATTATGTAAAAATGTAGAAGAGGTGTCACGTGCATATTCACCTGTTCTACTTATTTTACATAGCAGTGAAGAGATGTTCATTTGTCTACTACAGCAATTGTTGAGGGTAGAATGAGGAATTGTATATTTTGTCCTCTTTCTTTGTCCGTCATGTTCATAGTGACAGGAACAAACAAAATTTGATACGAAACGTCAGAAATGTGGGATGGGTTTGGGTGGACGTTGTATCCACCCCCTACAAAAATAAGAAAGTCAATGAAATGCGGTGTTGAAAATAATAAAGATAGTGAGAGAGGGTAAGGAAAGAGGGGGAAAAGGAGATGTAATGGAAAATGATTGAGTTAGAGTGTAGTAATTATATAGAAAAGGAGAGAGAGAGAGAGAGAGAGAGAGTAGGTGAGTGGCAGAGAGAGTGGGAGAGAGAGATGAAGAGAGAGAGAGAGAGAAGTGGGGGGGGGGTGGAGATGATTGGGTCCTGCTCGTTCAGTTGGAATGCGTATGGCTATATGTTTTTTCTCTTGAAAGTCAAATAGTGGTATTGTGTGGTAGGGTACAAAACCTAACAGGCTAACAACAAAAAGAAGCAAATATCATGTTTACAATTGCAACAAAAGATTAGGATTCCTCGAGATAAGCTTGTACAGAAACCATGCTAGATTAAGATGACTGGATTATGGAAATAGTAATCAAATGAGATAGCAGTTGGTTATATACTGAGACCCCCTCATTGAAGTACAAAACTGTTGTATAACTGTGTGTTTTCCGCCTGGGGAGATTATTCTTGTGCAGAGTGAACAGATATCTGTAAGAAAAAGTAAGATGTAAAACCTTAAACGGACACGTTCCTCTATTGTCTTCTGTGCATTTGTAAATATATATGAAGGGGTGACCAAAGTTCGCGGACATTTTAGAACACATTTACAAAATGTGATATTCGATCTATGATTTCTCATATTCTACACAAATTTATTTATTTCAAAGATTACCAAATGAACGGCAAAGTTTTTTGCTACAGATATGGTTCAACTAAAAAAAATTATCGTGGAAGGATTTCGGAGATATCGCGATCTAAAAATTCGATGTCCGATCGTGCGTGCGCGCTGAATCTAAAAAGGTCATAAAAACAACGAGACCTAACTTCACGCAGGGGGTTTTACAGTTGATTTATCAAAAAATGTGATGCATCAAAAATAAGTTAATATCATAATTTGCAAGGCAAGACATCATACAATCAGTTGGTACCATTTTTTACTTACAATTTTGAGGAAATCTGCTCTCAAATTGAAGATTTTCAGACCCTTATCGGTAAATTTATAATTTTTCGGAACGGACGCAAAAGGTTGCAAAATTTGCCGATCTTTTTTCAATATTTTCACAATTTCGTACACAATTTCAAAGAGAATTTCATATCTGGGTAATTTTAAGTTCCTCTTTCCATTGGTGATATCAGATTTTCGAAATCTTACTGATTTTTTAAGATAGCGAACTTAGGTCACGCGCGAACTTTGGTCACACCACCATATATACTTGACCAAGCGATTGAAGAAATGAAAACTGAAACGAGCTGAATTACGAGAGATAAAGGACGGCTATGAAAATAATGTCGAAAAGAGCAGGCGCGGATCGACGGGGGGGGGGGGGGTTAGGGGGTTTAAACCCCCCCCCCCCCCCTTGGGCGGCCAAAAAAAAAAAAAGGAAAAAAAGAGAAAAAAAAAAGAAAAAAAGAAAGAAAAAAGAACGCACGCTGGAGAGAAACCCTTTCAAGTGCAAATATTGTGAGAAGATATTCAACTCATCTGGTAACTTAACCAAACACATGATAACTCTGGATTTAACTGTGTATTCAACTGTTACTTGATTTAAAAAGACGTTATCATGCACTGCTTTTTATGGTCTCCATTGTGTTAATAGATGCCAGGAAAACATCACTTACGGGGTTCAAATAAACACCCCAAAAAAATCGGCTCGCCGCTTCGCGGCTCGTGGACGATGCTCCGCATCGTCATTATTTTGGTCAAACCCCCCCTTAGCAAAAAGCTAGATCCGCCCCTGAAGAGGCTACTACTACCACTATCATCATCACCACCGCTATCCCTACTATAAAATGACTCTTTGATTGGAAATTTTATATTTTTGAAGTATATCAGGACCAGCGATTTTCTTGAGAATTAACAAGAAAACTACAAGTAAATATCAATAAACGTTAATATAGAAAATAACTTGCCTGTATCTCGTACAAGGAACCCAGTCAAACCAGCCGCACTGAGCTATGTATCTTTGACTGTAGGATTCAGTGTAAGCCACAGTAGTTTCATAGGAACTGCATCGAATAATTGAAAATGGGAAACAATCTCCTAATTGTGATTTTGTTTTGGTTAAATCAATGTATGTAAAAGTGCTCTATTTGTCATGATAATAATTATAATAATAATAATACAAATATATGATTCTTATATAGCGCACGTATCGACCTTGCAAGGCCCTCAAGGCGCACTTTATTTGTATATGCTGCGTACTGCTCTCCTCTTTAAGCACTTTTAATGTTAATACGTTACGCGAACCTTGGCCACGCGCGAACTATATGGTCACACCACCACCATACTGCATGCACTGTACGTATCGTACATCGTTTGCTAGCTGTTAATTGATGACTTGTTGATCTAAAATGACGGAAGAAGTTAAATGTTTCCGATGTGGAATATAAAGCAAATTATCACCTTTTGGTTTCAGGCGATGGCAAACTATCACTTCCTCGGCTATCTGAATGTATACGCTATCTTTCCTCAGCTTCGCTGAGGAAAGATAGCTTCATCCAGAGATCGTCTCGGAAGTGATAGTTTGTCCCATCACCTTTACCAACGGTAGTTATTTGCTTAATATATATATTCATATGTATGCCTTTAGCTCAACTATTAATCTTTTTTCTTTTATTACAAAATGCTTCCTGTGATTTTATGATAATTATTCAGTCAATACCAGAAGTAAAAGCTAACTTCAATCTATATTACTCAAACAACAAAATTTGCTCAGCTACCACGACATCATAATCATATTCTTATTTATATGCCCCCCCCCCCCGCTTTTGTTGAATTAAACTGGAACTTATTATGTTATAAAAGGTGTGAGGTGGATATTAACTGTTTATTGCTTTTTCCTTGTGATATTTACGGGTATAACTTTGCGATCTCAAAGAAAGAATGTTAAAGAAACAGTTACAAATAGAACCCTTTTTTGTCAAGATGTGTTCTATTGATAAAAAAGGATGGATTTACAAAATACACAATTATAATTCCTTTGAATACTTACGAGTCCCCTGACGAGCATGAACCGTGAATAGGTGTGGCCAGTAAGGCCATAGTAACCAACACCACCACCGGTGGAAGAAGGCCCAAAGTATCCATGGCCATTATCATCAGACTAGCACAATGGACTGGAAATGAAAGTAATTGACAGGAACAACCATCAGTAAACAAAACCTAGTATTTCATTACTTTCTACGGTACTGGATGAGTCATAATCTTCACTTTTAAAAAGGAGAGAAAGGAAAAGAAAACAGTATTTTATTTTCATTAATTTACTTCTCACCCCGCCGGCCTTGCAATTGTTATTACCACCATCGTTTCCAGGTAGTCCTGGGTCGAGAGGAAATATGTGGGCAAAACACTAGGTTTAATGACTTTAAGCAAACTGAATTTAAAACCGCAGACCATGTTCTCTCTCTCTCTCTCTCTCTCTCTCTCTCTCTTTCTCTCTCGCACGCAACACGATCGGGGAAATGCGTGTGCACTTTTGCCCACTCTCCTCCCCCCCCCCCCCCCCCTTCCTGGAGCTACGTCACTTATTTTATTCTAGACAGTAGGTCTTTGTTAATTCAACTTTATTCAAGAAATGCATATATCAACATAATAGTTGTTGGGTCGGGGCAATTAGCTTACATTATCCCCTTCAACAACTTAGAATTAAATTAATACAATAAAAAATTCAACATGATTTTGTTTCCTTTGATCCGATTATTCGCAGTCTATTACTATCAACTCGATTATCTAGCGGAATTAGTATATTCCGAATCGTATAATTTGCATATTCGTAACATATCTCCCCCATAAAAGAAAGGTTCTATCAGTAGTTAGAACTTACTTCAGAACTATAGTAAGATCTAAAGGCGAGAAATTAACCATACAAAAAGCATAAAAAAGCTAGCATGAACATTATCTTTCTCATATTGAAGACAGACCGATTAGTCCTTTCATTAAAACATTCAATAACAAAACACAAACTGCAGAAAAATGAAAACAACTTCGATAGATAAAATTATATGTCCTCTTCTTGAACCTGTAAGTAAGTACCAGGACATTAACCAGACGCAATGCCTGTGTTTTTGTAAAAAACCATGGTAGTGGTCGAAACACATCTCTACACATCCCACAAAATGAATAGAATACATAAATGAGCGTAATACATGAATGAGCGTAATGAGCTTGCGCGATAAAGGAAACACTGAATATTCATCAAAGGCGCCGATATCCTTCATGCGCACAACCACAATAACAAATGATTGCATATTCATATAATGAACACGTACAACGTAGTCACATGACGCGTTGCTTTGACAAAACACCTTATTGCCATGTAGGAATGCAGTGTCTCATTAAATATGTCAGTTAAAGGTATTATGTCCAATTTGCAGGCCAAAAAAATGAAAAGGTTAAATTCCAACGGCATTTGAAAGATAATACCAATTTAGAACTTCCCTAAAAAGAGGGGGGCTGGAAAATGTCTTTAAGTGGGAAAATAACGACTATTAGTTGTCAAATCGACTTAGGAGCTATACAGCCAATAAGTAATAGTCTTGATTTCAGACTATATTGTACACAATGGTCATACGTTTTATGCTGCGCAAAGATTCAATCAGTTTAATTTTGGCCATCACAAGAAGTGGGTTATTGATGTAGACAAATGCTCATGGACCCTTTACAATTCATTTGATGTATGTTATTACCAAAGAAGAAAAAAAGCCAGACACTCACTCAATAGTGTCTGACAGTGAAGTCTAGCAAGTAAACGGGTTTCCTTGCATAATTTGAATATTAGGACACTGCTAACGTTTAAATTTCACAGATAGGACATACATGACATATTCATAATTCCTGCAAAGTTCTACAGAATTTGAGGTTGGCTGCAAAAGGGACATAGTACCTATAAGCTAACATAATTTACACCTCCAAGCATTGTTGTGATTGCCAGGTGAGTTCAGATAGGCTGTGAAAAATAACATAGACCCACACAATATAATTTGGAATATAAATTTTCTCAAATACAATACCTCACATTAAATTAACATACCGTCATCATATATATCAAACTCTTCTTGTTATCATGCGTAATCACACCACGTGAACATATTACCATATCTCTCTGGGGAGAGATAGAGAGAGAGAGAGAGAGAGAGAGAAGGAGAGAGAGAGAGGTTCCGCTATAACAAGTCATACCAAATAGTTAAACCCATTACACATCAAAGTATAATGGTGTGATTGCCAGGTGCATGCGTTCCGACCGGCTGTAAAATAAAACATACTGTACTGTTTGGGTCAAACAGTACAGTCCTCAAGATTTAATTTCTCAGTTGTGGATACTTATAATACTTTGCAGAAGTATAAACGAAAGCGGAAGCAAGGATGATGAAGTTAATACTTGTTTTAGCTACTGTTTTCCAGGGTTACAATCGGATGATTTCTTTAAAGATAAAGTTGAGTTCTGGTCATGCGATTGCATTGTGAAAGAAACGTTGTGGAATCGATTATTTTTCACCTCTTCCCAGAACTCAACCTTCTCTTTAAGTTCATGATTTACTGCATTGATGATGAAGGCTTATAGTGGTATTATGTAGTCAGTGGGCACTTAGGCCTAGTGAAAGGTATTTCTTGATTGTTTTTTCTCGATAAGGCCACAGCAAATATGTAGGACCATGTGGACACCTAATTTTCCCTTTATTTGTTTTCTTTCATAAATTTGTGTGCACTTTTTTTCTCGGTTAAACCGTTTCATATCGAGTAATTTCACGTTTTCTTTTCATGTCACTGTAAATTTCCATATTTCACAATATTTGGGTGGAGGACAAATTTCAAATACTAACTTCAAGACCTCTCTGGTGAATGAGAAGAGCCTTTGTATACACATTCTCTTGTGAGCTTGTTGTGAAGCTTAACCAAAGCCTACTTTACATAATACATAATATCCTGAAATGGTATTTTCGTTTTCTCAATTTTCTACCGATAGCACAAGCAAATTCTCAGAGAAGAAAAGGTTTATAACGCTTTGTGTAGGAGTACAATGCATGAGAAGGCAATCAATCGATAAGCAGAAATCTGCATTGGATTTCTATAAGAAGTTTGCGCGTTTGCCAGGTATAATGGGGTTTATTTTTAGAAATATTGTATCACCAAATCTTGCGACAGATGCTTTCTCTGCATTTTTGTTAGAAAATACGCCTACAAAGAGGCTGCAATCAAATTAGAAAGATGAAAATAGTATTTTTAAGAGCGCAGGGTTTATCAGCTTATTACATTCTGATATGAGGAGAATATTTGTTGAATTAACATATTCAACCTGTCTACATTTCAAGCACTATCGTTCTCGATGGTGTTTAATTAGAAATGAAAAGGGGTCGCTGCTGTTAATTTTAGTGCCTTTTCGTGAAGCAATTGCCTATGAACACACTGTTAAAAAATTATAAATTTGATTAAGTTCAATAAAGGTATTTCTGTATCTGTATTCTTTGGTGTTGTAAGTCACGAGACTCACATGTATGATGTTGCATTTCCAGTATTTTTATAAAACTATCATGTCGCATCGACTTGTTTCTCATTCTTACTTATCTTGCAATTATATATGAACAAGGTGAGATATACTCCCTTAACCCGTGTCATCATGCATTATATATGATCGTATACCTTACGACATAATTCATGAACAAACGACAAATTGTTTCTTTTATACGTCTGAATGCTAGCTGTACATTGAGAACAATACACAAGAAAGTTATGTCACTGTACTGAGGTACACCAAGTTACATTACTCAGTATATTATCCGAACTGCTCTTCTTCTTTTTTTTTTTACATCACAAACAATTTTATCATTAGAAAGGATTCCACCCTAGGAATAAACGTATACATGGACATTTAATTATTGAGGGGAAAATAATTCCGTTGAACACAAATTCCTTGCCTCTTTCATCTTATGGCTGTGTTTGGGGTACACAAAAAGCTACGCATGGAACCGATTTATAAAGCCTTTCGCATTCATCACATTGATGTTAGCTTTCAAAATTACTCCTAGAAAGCTGGAATTTCGAAATTGTGTAGTTTATAATCATATACGTCGTCATAATGAAATTAATAAAACATGCAATATTGTCAATGATCACTACATTATTCAGGCGAGACAATGAGCCCTCCGGTGGTCCATATTTACAATTTAATCTAGAAAAATATACCTTGAGCACTCTGATGGAAGGTGTAGGTGCCCGTGATGTATAGATTATTATTCATCAATGTGTTCAACACGACATATAGCATATTTGTTTAATATTCTAGTGTATAAAATACATGATTTTTACGCATTTCCTATTGTGTCGTGATGAATAGCCTCATGGCTCCTGGTGTATCTAAAATCATGTGACATTGGTTGAATTAACAAACACGTTTAGTATAACAAACTTGCAACTGTATGTAGAAATAAAGTACATCATCTAACTATAGTTTGATGCTCTTGAATCACGTGTGTTATTTTAAGGCCCTTAACATCTGATTTTGGGTACCTGAGATACATTATTTGGCTATCAAAGCTTCATAACCATATGTTTCATTGCATTTTGATACCGAAATAGAGATTTACAGTGATCCTATTAAACCAGATATGGTTAAATCATTCCTCTGATCTTGACTGTCTAGAGTAGCTGATCCTTTGGGCCCTTTTGGGGCAATTTCAGGGCTCATATGTTCTTCTCTTTATACCTACATGTAGATCATATTTCATTGTATTGTTCACTGTAGTTTCTTCACCAAACGAACGTTCTAAGCCAAATTATTTGTTCTGAAAATTCTCCCCAAAACCCCGGTGGGCCCCTAAAACATAACCTTTGGGCTCTGTAGGCACCAATATTTGACAATCAGTCGGTGGCATCATTTGTAGGGTTCTAGGACACCTACCCCCTGGACACCCACCCCCGGATAACCACCCCTAGGATAACCACCCCTAGGATAACCACCCTCTAGGACAACTACCCCTAGGACAACTTTCCCCTGGACAACTACCCCCAGAAAACTTACCCCTACGACAACCATCTTCTAGGACAACTCCCCCGGACAACTATCCTAGAGGAGAGTTGTGTGGGGGTAGTTGTCCGCGGATAATTGTCCTAGGGGGTAGGCGTCCTAGAGGGTGGTTTCCCTAGGTGGCAGTTTTCCTAGGGGTTAGTTGTCCTAGAGGGTGGTTATCCGGGGGGTGGTTATCCGGGGGGTGAATTTCCTGGGGGTACGTTTCTGGATACGCATTTTTAGTATTAAATTGTACTTAAAAGCGGAGGGCTAAAGTCAAATATCGTGCTTAGTTTTTAAGTTGCCTGCCACTACCACACCAACCAAGCACACCTTATTTATTCGAAAGATTTCTTTATCATAACACACAATATTTCAGAGGTTTTTTATGTTTTTATTTGTAGCGGTCATCCCAAAATCATATCGATTCCCGAAAGAAAAATTATAATGAGGGTGTACAGTACCTTAAACTGTTACTCGACCTGAGGCTTAGAACTTCTGTCCGATTTAGAAGTGTGAGGGGATCTGAATCGGTTGTCTCAACGGTAGTTTTAGCGACTCATTCTTATATCTTGCTACTTTGACACAAATCGTTGTAACAAGTTGTGCGCATGCTCTATACCTTAAAGATAAAGTTGAGTTCTGGTCATACGAATGCATTGTGAAAGAAACGGTGTGGAATCGATCAGAAAATGTTGATCATCTAGCATATAAGTCCTGGTGTGTACTGCAAGGTTCTGCAGTCATGAAAATGATAAGAAATTTGGCCCAGTCTTGGTAAAGTAACAAGCACTGTACACAGAAAGATGTATATGGGACTACACAAACATGCGACATAAAAATCGGGCCTTATTTTTAGGCTGACGGTTAATAATTTGTCATATTTAGAATATGAAGGCATTTGAAGAGCCATATTTTTCGGGGAGCACTTTTTCTCCGATGCTCTTCCACACTTGCATAATAACAATGATAACGCTCACAAATTATGTTTAACCTCTGCTCAGAACTCAACCTTCTCTTTAAGCCCGGGGGCTACTTCGTTCCACTGGGTCTTTTGAATTATTGGGTTACACCATCTTTTGTGAATAGTCAAGCAGTACTTCCTGAAGGGCCGTGTTTACATTTGTGAGAAGAAAAATCCCTAAAGGAAATCCATGAAAACAAATGTCTCGACGAACACTCTTTAATACGAGATATAATCAAAGAGTTCGAAAAAAGGCCAGCGATCGAGACTTCCCCATTGTCTGAATTTATCGGCATACTTTTACAAAATAATATGCAAGTGTAAAGACATGTAATCACATGGTTACGAGACCGAAAGGTTTTTAATTTGTTAATTGTTTAATTTATATAATCTCTTTTGTCGCGATTTACGTCACCATCAGTGCCGTTCTCGACAGAGAAAGGCATGTTATGATTAGGTCTACTGAGGCAGAACTATACAAGCGTTCTGTCGTGCGCGAAGGACGTGGGGATGATTGAAATATGAGCAGTATTAATGCAAATAAAATAAATGTATGATATACATGTTCTTATTTTCCAATAGAAAACTTAAATTAAAGGATGTTCTATTTTGGGACAGCTATTTCGAACAGTTGTATGAGCACCTTCTTTTGTCAAATATTATTTGGCATGCATAAGTTGTTGCTTGGTCAGACAGAGCTCCACCAATTATTCAAAAGAGTGACGTACTTAGATCAGCTCAAAGAAATCATCTGTTTTACATGCCCGAGTAACAAAATGGATGCTGTTTGCCAGGCACGTAGCCACGGGGGGGGGGGGGGGGGGGGGGAGAGGGGGGGAGGGGGAGGGGGGGAGGGGGGGCACGTGCCCCCAACAAAATTCCAAGATCGGTTGAACTTTTTTAGACCCCTCCCCAGGACGTCGACCGATTACATGTATGTGCCCCCCCAAACATTAACTCTGGCTACGGCCCTGCTGTTTGCATCGATAACTCTCGGTATAGAATTCAAAGTCATTATGTGACTTGGTCTAGTGGTACGTCACTTGGTCAGCTCTCTGTCTTTGCCTTCAAACGGTTCAGGCGACCTCGGTTCGAAACTGATTCACGTCTTTCAGATGGTGACGTTAAAAGGCAGTCCCCAGACGTAAATAATCATATCTGATTGATACACGTCTGTAAAAACCCAATTACACACATTATGCAGCACCCTATCAATGTTATGCAGGTGAAGGAGAGGTATATTGGTGAATGTTCTTGAGACGAGACCCGGAATGTCGGTCTCACGGGCCTTCTGAAGTATTATCACAGGTTTTGCAAGACCGATAGCACACGAGACCCGCTATAACGGTCCCACTGGCCTTTTAAAGCGTGATCCCAGGGTTGCGAGGCCAATAGGTTGGTAATTTGTTAATTTTCAGTTTCTATAATCTCTGTTGTCGCGGTTAATGTCGCAATATTGGGGTCCATCGGTGCCATTAGGGACTTTTAGATGTGCACGCTTACATCTTTGACTGCAACGTGTGACGTCCTTTTAAGGCACTGCGCATGCGTCACGTCGTCTCAGTCGGCGATCGAGAATGCGTCAACCTTGATTTTCCTAAATCTAGTACGGTACTAGTATATGCCGCGTGGGCATAAAATAAACAGTTCCTCAGGTAGACAAAGGAACATCCCTTCCCTGCTATTATGTAAAAATGTGTAGAACAAGTGTCACATGCATATTCACCTGTTCTACACATTTTTACATAATAGCAGTGAATAGGCCATTTTCGTAATGTAACCAAATTTAATGCATAGGTCTTTGTGAAGTGCCTCAATACAAACTATTTCATTCACCTGATAAGAATAATAGTATTTCAATAGACAGAATCCTAACTGCATACATTAGTTGTTGCCACGTTGGACAAACATTATGGCTTGACCTACCTATAGCAACACTTAATATATGCAGTTGCATTCTGACTATTGAAATACTACTATTCCTATCAGGTGAATGAAATAATTTGTATTGAGGCACTTTACAAAGACCTATGCATTAAATTTGGTTACATTAAGAAAATGGCCTATTGTTGAGGGTAGAATGAGGAACTGTATATTTTGTCCTCTTTCTTTGTCTGTCATGTAATTCATAGTGTTACTTACTGCATGCATGTATATCGTCGAGTGCAATCTAAAAGATTTCTAATTGTAGTCAACATGGGCAGTTGAGTACGTTGACACGCATGATCAGTCGGCGTACGTCGTGTTCTCGTCTGCTCATTCTAAAAGTCCCTATTCTCGACAGAGAACGGCATGTTATGATTAGGTTTACTGAGGCAGAACTGTAACAAGCGATCTGCCTTCCGCGACGGACGTGGACACGATTAAAATATGTGCAGTATTCATTAAAATAAAAGAAATGTATGCTATTCATGTTCTTATTTGCAAATAGAAAGCTTGAAATCAATGATTTTCTATTTTGGGACAGCTATTTCGAACATTTGTATGAGCAGTTTCGGTTGTTAAACAATATATGGCATGCATAAGTTGTTGATTGTTCAAACAGAGCTCCACCAATTGTTCAACAGAGTGTCGTACCTATTTAGATCAGCTTAAAGAAATGACCTGTTTGAGATACCAGAGTAACAAGATGGATGCTGTTTTCATCGATGACTCGCGGTGTAGAATTACAAGTTATTATGCAACACTCTATCCATAGTATGCAGGTAAAGGAGAGGTATATTGGTGAAGGGTGTTGCGTCTCATATGAGAGGTCCCCGGTTCGATCCTCGCTTGGTGCTTACATCATTGGACAAGATGCTTTGTCCACATTGTCTCTATCGACTCAGGTGTAAAATGGTTAACCTGAAATTGCTGGGGTAATGATACATACTATAAGTGCAGTATTAACAGTGATGTTGGCTACCCTGGTTACATGTCGGTTTACTATTAAACATTAAATGTATGGATGTATCTTTCCTGGGGACCGATTGACGAGTTTATCCATTAAAGTGACTCGGTAACAGTGTTGAAGGTTGATGACAAAATCTGCGTAATATTTGTATGAAATGTTACTTATTATATTCCTTCTACTATACTAACCCTCTTTAACATGCAACAAATCCTGAAAAGTTCTCAAACAACAAAGATATATATGGTTTTCTTTGGAGGCGTCATTGTGCGACACACTCTAACAGTAAATTCTCCCAGCTATTTTTGAATTTTCCCAACCGTTTTTTCATGAAAATAAGACATAAGACAGGCTTTAAAAAATCTGTCAACACTTAAATGTCTGGAATGGTATATAAAACCAATTCATTGCTACGAGACGATTTACAGTGTTTCCAATTGTTATCATTAATAATGGTCTATTTTCAATCAAACTTTCAGATTATCTTTAATTTTTTTCAATTTCAATTTATTATTTCATAAAAAATCACATACAATATATATATACATTGAGAATTGTGCTGGATCATTTACACCCGATAAAGCCGAAGGCTTGAGAGAAGTGGGTGGACCCATAACATAAATCTTTAAATGTACATCTAGCATTTAGCATTGAAGTCACTACATTAGCACAATTTTCTCTCATCTGAACAATGCTACAAGTCCCTTTAACATGTTATCAATGAATTAATTACCATAATTCAGTCCGTATATACTATATCCGTTGTTGCTACATCGGGCAAGCCACTGGCAAGCATTCAGGTCGTCAAGAACAACCTTTGTTTAAAAGTATGCATTCAATTTGAATATGTTAGTAAACCGGTATATTAACATCCATTAAAGCGACTACAATTACTTTAGCAATGGCTATTCTAAAATGCTCACATTTTGAATTTCCCGTATTTAAAAGAACTGTGGATATTTTGGATTATTGTATGGACCCATTCTATGGAATTCCCCAAGCAATAACAAATAGGATCTTGTTACTTACTTGTGATTTAAAGGCCCACTGCACTACTTGTAGCTACTTGCGTCCTCTATATAACAAACACTGCCTAATCGGTGACCATTGGTCCCCCATGATCCTCTTTTTCTTATGTTAACTGAGAGCTGAGTTGATGAGATAACCACCTGTCCAGTGACCTTGCAGGGCGGTATAATCCATCCTGTAAACTAGTACAAGTATAGGCTTTAAACAAAATATTTAAAATGTTTCTTATCAATACTTCATTTTCAACTGATTTATATTGCTTTATACGGTTTGAATCCCATTTGATAACTAGTTCTTGTGCCTCTTAATTCATATTTGTAATGTCATTTTTGTTTGTTTCTTCTCCTAGACCATTTTCTTCACGCCTATATAATTTTATATAATATTTCTTGTAATGGGGTTTGCCATTGATAGGCCTGTGGCCTTTGCAAATCCCACCACGTTTGAATTTGTTTGTGCTTTAATACTGGCTATTTCCTCTTTTAGTGTAGGCGTACATTTATTGCCATTGTGATTGTTCTTTTTATTGAAATGTGAATATGGAATGAGTTGAATTGAATTGAATAGTTGTACCCTTGCTTAATACGAACTGACCTAGGATTAACCCGTGCTCTTGTGGTTTAGTAATATGAGAGAAGCTGCTGTCCACGGTGTTTTACTGGGTAAAAGTTTGAAATTTGCATATTACATGGGTTATAATACACACTGTCTAGGAGAAGATTGCCATGTACCTTCTCGATGTAACATTTGTCAACAATCCCTTGACGTTGCCCCCCCCCCTCCCCCCCCCCCCCCCCCCCCCCCACCTGAGTGTTGAAAAATCATATGCCGTTCTCAAATATAATATAGCGCATATCACATATATAACGGCTCTATGACTATGCGCATTTAAGGATTTTAAATAGGCCTATTACTGTAGACCAGCCATTAAAACAAAATATTGTATACGGCATTTTGGTGATAATGCATGGCATCTATACTAAAACTCTTGCGAAAATACTTAAGCATAGTTTAAAGGTGAATGCCACACATATTTTGTTTTTTTACTACAAATGTCATAAGCTTATCATTTGAGAAAGAATTAAAAAGATCATGATTTTAATATTTTAACCGAAGACATATCTGAAAAAGACCTTTCAATTGAAATAATTTTAAGTGTGAGTCTGATGTAATTTACCTATTTGATATACATTTGAAAGTTAAATATATTACACACTAAAGTCGACGCAATAAAACATGAACGTGTGATTTACTTAGAAAATGGGTTTATTAAAAATAATTATATGCATTGTAAAGGTTTCTTTAATAATCTGTCCATTGAAACAATTGTTCTTGATTAAACATGTATTATATAATGTCTTGCCACTCAATGAAAAAAAATGATCAGATAATAATTATGATGGATAAGTCAAGTTTGAATTGATATGTTTTTACACGGTGCGCATTTGAGTGGAAAAACAAACCTATAATAATATACCAATAATAATTACGATAATAATGATAATGCTGCTACAACTACATGTATGAGACTGTGGACGCTAGATGGCGTAATCTCTGTAATCATATAAAACACTGAGAAAAAGAGTTCAATGCACTAAAATTCCTGTAAAATTCTGGTTGTTCGTATTTTAAACATTATTTAGAAGCTTGAAATGAGTAAGATGAGGTTTGTTTAGCTTTTCCATCTCGTACGAATGCTGCTACTCAGGGGCGTACGCAGGATTTTTTCAGGGGGGGGGGTTTAAAATATTTTGCTCCCGAAAATTTGAAAATCCCGCCGGCCGGCCGAAAAGTCGCTCTGTGGGAGGGGGGAGGGGGGGGGGGGGGGGTAGGGGGTAAGCGGACACTTTTTTTTTTTTTTTGGAGGCCAAAAAAAAATCGCAACGACTCAGCCAGCCGAAAGGTCGCTCAGTGGGGGGGGGGGGGGGGGGGGGGGGGGGGGGGGGGGGAGGGGAGGTAAGCGGACACTTTTTTTTTTTTTTTTTTGGTCTCGAAATTTCAAATTGACATTTTTCTTCGTTGGGGGGGGGGGGGGGGGGGTAAGGGTCACCTTATTTAGGTTAGCCGTGGGTATAATTTTTTTTTTTTTTTTTTAATAATTAAAAAAAAAAAAAAAAAAAAAATATGTATAAGACTGTGGACGCTAGATGGCGTAATATCTGTAGTCATATAAAACATTGGGTAGAAGAGTTCAATGCACTAAAATTCCTCTAAAATTCTGGTTGTTAGTATGCTTAACATTATTTAGAAGCTTAAGATGAGTAAGATTAGGTTTGTTTAGCTTTCCCATCTCGTGCGATTGCTAAGTCTTCGAAAGTCTGATCGCAGGACGATCGTGTAGTGTTCGTTCGGCTTTAGGCTGAAATCTGAGAAGTCTTTTAATCAATCTTATCATGCTTCCAAGACTTTCATAAAGTGATTATTCATATTATATACTCCTTTTCCTCACTGGATGTTGAATCATTTCCTACAGTTTTCACTTGCTTTAAATGCTATTACTTGTATAACAGACCCGAAATCATGTTTCATAGCCTATATAGGCTCAGTTTGTAAATTTCTTAATTTGATTCCAATAAGATTTATATGACATATCGTCTGTTCAGAGCTGAGAGGGTGTTGGTTCTATGTTATGAATATGAGTTAACGCCCTTCTGTCTCTCTAAAGACCATACATATTACCCTCACTCACAACTCGATTCTGAATCTATGTGATGTTTTTTGACCTGTTTTTTACATTTTGTTATCCATTATTACTATCAATTTCATTATAATCTGCTCAATTTATGAAGATACATACCCTAACTAGTTCTGACGTTATATACAATAATCATGAAATGTTGTACTCATGAGCTTACTCAAATTTACATTTTTTTTATAATGTGCAATAATTTGATTGTAGGCAATTCTAATTCATCTATTTATTCATCGACAGCTCATTGACTTGATGTATATTATTTCTACTCTATGTTTGTATTTATATTTTTTATTTGAAATCCAACCTCATGTTTTGGTTGAAATAAAGAAACATTAATAAAAGTCTGCGCGATCCTGTTGAAATTGAATCTCAAAACTTGTCATAATACGATAATCTTTCATTATTCCTTTAATAGTCATCTGAAATCTATTCAAGAGGCGGCGCTCCGAGAGGGAGGGGTAGGGGCACAGTGACTTCCCGCTTTTTAAGTACCCCAAAAGTGCCCCCTTTTACATAGGAAAAGTGTCAAATTTTACTTTGACAAGTGTCCCTTTTCCACTTTCATAAGTACCCTATTTCAGAAAAATGCCCCTTTCCACTTCTGATAAAGTGCCCACTTCGTCTCTTATAATTGCCGCTATTTAAATCTGAGAAGTGCCCATTTAACTTTGAAAAATGGCCCTTTTCCTTTTACGAATTGCCCTTTCGGCTTCTATTAAATGAGTTCCCCTTTTCATCTCTGATAATCGCCCCTTTTATTTGACATGTTCCCCTTTTTTTTGTGATAAGTGCCCTCATGTTGTTTTATAAAGAGCCCATTCCCTCCTCATACATTCCCCTTTTCACTTCTGATAAATGTTCCTATTAATATCTGATAGATGCCCATTTTTATTCAACAAAAGCCCCCTTTCCTTTATTAAACTGTGCCATATGTTCATCTCTGGTCAGTGCCTCTTTCACCGTGCGAGATTACTCAATTTTCACCTCTAATAAGACCACTTTTTACTTTGACATGTGCTTTTTTGTTTTCTAAAAGGTGTCCTTTTCCCTTTTGATTATTGCCCCCTTTTTCCTTTCTCCATAACACGCACCCCTAATTTAAAACGACTATAAGTAAATTTTAATTAATTTCTTCTTAGCTCGCACGCAGCTAAAGTTTATATAGTTAATGTAGTTATGTTCCTTTTTGAAAGTCTTTTCAGTCTTTTATGATTAGATTATGCTTAAAACCCATCAGGATTCTTTTCTCTCTCTTTCTTTATAAGATGATTTTCTTTCTTGCACTGCTACCTCACTGTCGTAGGGAAATTTTATTTTGATATTCATAGCTTGAATATAATGAATTCATTAAAATGGCAATCCATTGATACCAGACGGGACTATTTTATGCATGTATAATATACAACTGTAATCATGGAAAAGCCTCAGTACGTTTCTGCAATGATTGGAAATGGCTTTTCACAGACATGGTTTTAAAGTGCCTGTTCAAAGAAAATCACAAATATGGCAATTAACGTATCACTAGAAACTGGTAAGCTAACAGATGGCCATCATACAAGTTATAGGTCAACTACATATCGGGTGATTTGAGATACGCCAGAAAAAATACGATGTTTTAATGCCTTCAATATGAACCAATCCTGCTCAAGCAGACGACATTCCATAAAGAATGAACATAATTACAATGCCTTTATCTCTCAATTATAATGAGTTTTGTGTATATGCCTAAGGGTAGTGAAGTAAGAGAAATAACTAAAGAGAAGATGACAAAACAGGCACTGAAAATGTGTGAGATGTCATGGGACAATCCTCTGCTTGTGCACATCATTTTCAACATGTGACGTCACACATCTCAGCAGCGTTCAGAGAGCTTTTCAGGTGCTATGCCGGGGCTGTATTTAAGCGTTTTGTAATTGTTGATAATCATTATTTCGAATGTTTCCAAGCATTGAATTTTGATAACTTTGTCCAATCAAAGTTTTACCTTTGCAATAATGACAATAAACTTATTTTTTAAAATCAATGAACCTTCTCTTTTACACTAGACTTGCCAATACGTTGAATGTTATTTTACCCAAGCCTAATCTTGAGTGTTTTAAGAATTGTTTTAGATACGCTGGTAGTAAAATCTGGAATAGTTTATCTTTTGCTTTTCAAAATGCTAAATCTATCGATGTCTTTAAACGTATGTACAAGGACAATTTTTTAAAACCTGTGTGATACAATGCCGAATCATATACTGCTCTTGACATGGCCTTTTATCTCTCTTTCTATCTCTCTTTCCCTTTCCCTCTCTTTCGCCCTTTCCCTCTCATTCTCTTTCTTTCATTCTCTTTTTCCTTCTCTACTTTTTACCAATTTCCTTATATCTTTTTTCCTCTTCTAATCTTTTTGGTGATATTTTAATGCCTTTTATTAAAGTGATTTGATGTTTTTCCGCTGTTAATTTCAATTATTCAAAATTCAAGCAAGATTCCATGTTTTCAATAAAAGTCTTTGCTTAAAAAGTATGCGTAAAATTGTAATGTTAGTAAACCGGTCCATTGCCCATTCAAACAGAAGAATTGCATTAGAAAAAATAGAGCTCAGACTTCCTTTGTTAACCCGATTTGAAGCCCAGGGTCGGGTTTGACTTTTAGTAGAATAAAGGCCAGGGAGAACATTTTCAAGTATGTGACGCTACCTTTCTCATCGACAAAACATCTGCCGAGATTCAGAAGGGCATTAAGGTTTGCGTACAAACTGTACATTGTATTACTAATGTCATTCTGGTTCTCGACAATGGAATAGCACAAATATAAAAGCAAAAGTATGTTACATTTATATTACATTATGTTATTTTCCAATTATTTGATAACGGGGGATAAATCAGGTCAGTTTAGGCCGTATTTGGAAGTGACACTTTGAAATGCACATACAAATTTGTGGATGAATCATGAGGGGAAATTGACTGCATCTAGAGGTGCAAAAAAAAGTAACATGTGTGTGGCAAAGCCCCCCCCCCCCCCCCCCTCCAACTCCGGGAACGGAGGAACCGCATGCGTGTTCCCAAAATCTCCGGCTCGTAACAAAAGAAAAAGGTCTACCCGTATTGACTTTACACACCGGACTTATGTTGAAAGGGGGGGTGCTGGGAACATGCGTACCCTATTGGGGGAAGGCGGGGGCAAAGCACTCCTTTAAAATCCTTGATCACTGTTGTATGTCTTCATATTTTTCCACTTTCAAACGAAACAATATACATCCACAACTTTATTGGCTTTAAAAATCATATTGCAAGCTCCTCGCAGCCTCCTACAGTTCTTATATCATTTCAGAAAAAGGAACAGTCATAGTTGATTCTCTGAAAGGTCATGAAGGAAATAATGTACATCGGTGTGGACTCTACAGTGCCCAAGTCTGTGCAGCGCCCTTATCTGCACATACTCATAACTGCATGAATCAATAAACTAAACACCAACGAAGATACGTGTATCGATTCTATTAAAGTAAACATATTCATGCAAACAAATAAAAAAGTAATACAAATGAATACACAAAAAACAAAAATTAAAACATAGTGAGAAAGTTTAATTTTATTCACAAACCAAGACATGCTATCTTTTACATCCAAATTCCACAACTTCATGTCAAATAAATCAGTGCGCAGACCCTTCTATCGTGTAAGGTCAAAATAACACAGCCGCCTTTTCTAGCAAAAAGTAACATTACTCTTGTTTGGATTTTTATGACATTTTCTCAAACTTACTTTATAGGATATAAGGAATGATATAAGATTAAGCATTAAGACGATTATAAAAAAAATACATAGTCCCTCAATCCTCATTATATATATATACATGTATGCATGTTGACAAACCAGCATCAACAATGCATCAATCAATGATTAAAAAGTACTCTGCGTAAACTAAATGATATTAAGTAACCGAAACATGTAAAAACAATTATCTACGTACCACCACAAGAAAATATGAATCGACTTAATAAGCGAACAGAAAATTCAGGAGATTACAATGAAACGCTAAGTTAGCTGTAAATTAGCTGTTACTAAAGACAATTGTATATTCATATACATCTGACATGCCTGAGTAAACAAAAGTTAACAAAATTATGTATCTATAAAGCCCTATTAACAAACGACCACCAGTGAAAATCATATCTATTTACACAATTTATTCTGTTTCAAACATTAGGCCCCTACACAACAAATGAATTATTTACATAAGAGTGAAGACAATTAAAACACAAGTGTGACTATATACACATACCATGATAATTTTACGGTCTAAAAACAGTTGGATAACATTTTACCCATTAAAGTGACTCGGTAACATTGCTTCAGATTCTGAAACAAAATCACAGGATTTAGCTCATGCTGCAATCATAATTATAAACCTTTTGGTCCGTCAGGAATCCCATGACTTCTACAAGCCGATCGCCTGTCTGATTATCAAGATATTTATGATTGGAAATCGAAACTTCAATTTTGGTTTTCCTAACGGTTTGTATAACAATACAGTCTACTGGGGGAAATGAGTAGGGTAAAATGAGTTTGCCAAGCGATTGTAAGGTTTTAGGTTAAGCACACGAAGTATAAGAAGCATGAATTATAATAGATCAGTTCTGATCGGTTCATTATGTCCATTTCATCCAAGGCCCCTACCGTAATTTGTCCATTGAAGATAGGCAAACATTTTGCCGAGGTAAGCAAAAACATGAATATTCATGTTTGCCATGGACTATTTGATTATTTACAGAGGGGTGCAATTGTGCACCACATTAAACTCCCCTACTTTAGTCAAGTATTTCATTGTATTATGTAGTTTGGTAGTATACGCTATCTTTCCTCAGCTTCGCTTCGGAAAGATAGCTACATCCAGATCGCCTCGTAAGTGATAGTTTGTCCTATCACCTTCACCAGCGGTAGTTATTTGCTTAATACCATTTGAAATATTTAATTAATCATAGCATTGCATAATTTGCATTTAGCAGCTTCGGATATGATATCAGCGAATTTCAATATTAACAGTTTTGTTGAGTCAGTGTTTAACAAAATAGGCAAACACAATTTTCAAAGAATCTGAATGTACACAAACAAAATCTTTCAAATTTTATTTAAACGGTTAAAGGAGAGTGATAATTGTTGACTAGACTCAAAGTTTTCCAAATGAGTGGGCCTATACCAAAAATGAATGTTGAAAGGTATGTGAGTAATTCAGGGTAATGCATTAATTTTATTTGTATACATGTTAATCGACTTAAGATTTGCTCAACACAGACTCGTTACCCGAGATTGGATTATCTGTTCCTGTCATCGTCGTCTGTTTCATACTCATAGGACCTGACCTTGTCATCGAGAACGAATCGTGGAAACAGCAACCCAGGTGTTCCCGCAAGCGCGCACGGCTTTGCGGTTGTCGGAGAACGTAGACAACAAAGATGAAGAATCCTTGGAGAGAGTTGAGTAGGATGAAGATGACGTGGACTGCGAGGTTGAGTTGTTCGATCACGGTGAAGTATCCAACGAGCCAGGTCAAACCAAGTAGGAGGAGGATGCCGATTCCGTTTTTGAGACGGCGCATGATCTCGTGGCGGGCTTCTGATTTTAACTCGCTAGCTTTCCCGCCACCTGATTTGATGCGCATGAGACGACGCATAACGAGAGCGAAGATGATCAGGTTATGAGCGAGAATGAAGGCCATTGGAATGAGCAGACCGCCTACGAGTGGCCATTTCTGAAGAAAACAGCTGTACAATTGAAAATGGAAAATAATTATTCTAATAGACAGATGCTAAATCTAAATTCTGGTAATGTGCATGTATGAAAAGAGATGCAGAAATCAAACAATAGCAGTGAATAAGGATGACATAATAATAATAATAATAATAATAATAATAATAATAATAAATAAATACTTATAGAGCGCACTTATATAATATCTTACTCAAGGCGCTATACAAAACAAAACACAAAAATCTTTCTCCAGAATTTTATCAACTTAATATCATTGGTTACTCTAAGGAGGTAAAACCTTTTAAACATGTTTCTGAAAGGTTTGTAGGCATTGAATGTTTCAAAAGATGTTTAAATTGCAATCATCAAAATAAACTGCAAGGATGCTAAATAACTGAAATCGGATATTATTCTTCCCATTTACTCTGATGAATGCAAGACGACAATATCTACTATGCCTTTATTACCTGATATACTTCAATTTTTCTATTACCAATCACATATTCGGATTGACAAAATCTTTATCACATCTGATGGATGGTTGTTTATACTAACAAAATGTTATCAAACTAGCACAAACCTTCTTTAAAATACAAATGACATGCATACTAATGTTTTTTATTGACAGTCTTGGGGTTGGACGATTAGCTCAAATTCCTTGGCTTTTTTTTCTCGTACATTCATATTAATTTCAATTGTTGCAGTTTTGGTTATCATCTGAAAGATTTCTTTTCTCTGTTATCGTAGCAGCTGAGAATGAGCTGAATTTGATTCAACTCAATAAATGACTCCATATCAGGAAATGAAACACGATGGTCCTTACAAAAACTTAGACAACAACACATTCTCCAACATTCCGGTGACTTTTAACATGTTCAACAAAGAGTGATAATTTGATCATACTTGATTATGAATGTTTGTTGGATAGCATGAGCAAAATGTAGAGGGTACTTACTAGTCGGAGTTGGAATAATTCTGTCTCGAGACAGCACCCGTTAGGAGCACTATCGCAGCAGGTAATCCTGTGAAACAAATACATTGAAAGCACATGTTTGATTAATACTCTCTCTCAAAAAAGGGGCATGAAAAAAAGGGGGAAGGACAAATTATGTTCCAGTAAGCGAAGAAATGCAAATAGACCAAAAATGTATAGGCCTACTTTAATCAAAAATTGGCAGGGTGTGACTGATCAATTTATAGATTTATTGATTGATTTCCTTTTCAATATGAACATGATAAGCGTGTACAAAGTACATATAAATTCAATAATTGAAAACAAGATGTAATAGAATTGTATGATAGACAAAATAGATATGACGAATAATGAAATTGAGGAGCATGCTAAAGAAGCAATGCTTGTATGGTGCGAGGCCCTAAAACATAGTTGCATGACAATAGGCCACAAAAGTGTTGGTCAAAGGAGTTATAACAGCAATTTACCCCATGCAATGATGGAGGCTTTCATCATGAAGAGTGGGATATACGAGTCCATGACACGGACAACCATTAGGAACATGTTTATCCCTTCAACGCCCATCCATGACATCGATGAGAGCGTGGTGAAGTGGAGGACAGCGGCGATGACCCCACACAGACCTGGATCGACCTCGGGTTCTCCGGGATATCGGTCGAGTGCTGTCATGATGATGAAGAAGACGTACAGGAAGAGGAGTGTGATGCAGAGACACATTAAGATCCGGATATGCTGCAAGTGACGAAGTTTCCTGGGGCAAAGAGAAACAAAGTCAAGGTACTTCGTTTGAACGAATTTGAAATTTTCAGAGTGGAATAGGTGAGTCGATTATGCTGACCTACATGTAAACTAAAGCACATTGCAATTGCTAGTTAAAGTAGACAACAGAAGCATCATTTTGTGTAGACACTACTCCTATAATAAGCGTGTGTAATCTGTAAGAGCCTAGTTTTTATATTTATATAGTTTTTAACTATACAATCGTTCGAATACTGAACTTTTAATAGGAAATACCTTACAAAATATGAACAAGACTTAGCTAGGGATTAGAATCCATAACAACTTACAAAGTATAATACATGTTGAGTAGTCGATACAAGACAAAATCGGTAAGAATTAAAGAGGGTGTTAAGAAAGTATTAAAGATTACTTCCATGATAAACCACAATGAGGTTTAAACGCTAGAGAGACCATAATGATTACAGTCTCCTAAAGGGTTGACAGCTTTTGCTGACAGAAGAAGGGTAGGAACATTACAGTTTAGAGGCAATTCAACCTTTGTACAAGTTAATTGGTACGAAAGCAGACAAATTAGAGAAAAAGAATAGCGAAGTAAAAAAGAAGAAATATCCACTAAAATGCGAGTTATGAATGTTAACAATTTAGTCAGTGGATTGTGACGTAACTAAGGACAGAAAAAGCATTATTTTCTTTATTCTCTCTTGGGGACACTACTCAATATATATCATGGATAGCATATTATAAGAGGTCCTTTAAAAGAAAAGACCTTATTGATTTACACATTTTGAAAAGAAAAGGATATCTTAGTTATTTTGTGTGTAGAACAAATGGGAAAGTTGTGAGCAATCTTTTATAAATTCATTGTTGGAGGGTCCGATTTCGTTGAAATATTTCAACTGCCTGCTTCTCTGATTGTTGTGCCTTCTTTTAGGATAAACGTTTATGTTGGATTTTTCCTCAAAGTCTTACCTATCAGTGATGTAGACAACCAGGGTCACCAGGAGGCCTACAATGGAGAGAGAACATCCTATGTAGCTGAGAATCCTAAACACTTGTTCAACTCTCTCTGATCGTCTGGTGTTGCCACTCACGTCCTGTTGAGAAACAGAAAGCAACACAATGTGGAAATAGAATAATCCAATTTGGAGATATATTTATATAGTTGTTTTTAAATGTCTTAATGATTTATCTGCAGACTCTGACAAAAACGTTTTCAAGAAGTATCAACAGTTCTTTTATAAATAAGCAAATTATTGGATTGGAATATGCCAATTCCAAAGGATGACGTGTTGTTAGATGGTGAAACCGATAAGAACCACGAATCAAAGGTAACGAATCGTCCGATTTAGTCTCGAACTGTTAAAGTAGATATTAATTGAATTTAATAACTAATTTTATGTTCATTATTGCAAAAGTTGAAACTTTGATTCGACATGGTAATCGAAATTCAATGCTTGGAAACATTCGAAGTAATTATTATTATAAATTACAAAACGCTTAAATGAAGCCCCGGCATAGCACATCTCACACATTTTCAGTGCCTGAGTTTTCATCTTCTCTTGAGTTCTTTCTCTTATTTCACTACCGTCAGGCTAAATGTATAATCTATTGCCTCACTCTAAACCCCGCGCATGCTTTTATTTTGATGACTAATGCAGCGATACAAAAATAAAGGAATATGACGCTTGTAAACAAACTAAGACGCCATTGAATATTCAGCTGCACACACCGCGGTATGTTCGGCGTTCCAAGAGGGAACAAATGCCGTCCTTAGTATCATTCCGGGGGGTTTTCAATTTGAAAGTCTGGTTTCTTTGATTGTTAATTAACCCCTATCCTGTGTATTTACAAGCACAAGATTTTAGTTATCAGAATCGGGTCATATCCCCTTTTGAATGGTTTGACATGCCATTACATTTATATACACTAAACTCATTATAATTTGACAAATAATTGCTTTGCAATTATGTTCATTCTTTATGGGATGTCGTCTGCTTGGGCAGTATTGGTCCATATAGTGACGTCATTAAAACATCGTTATTTTTCCGGCGAATCTCTCGTATATCCCAGCTGCTATGGAGGTGGTTGTATTTGTATTTTATAAATCACCCGATATGTAGTTGTCCTAAAACTTGTACGATGGCCATCTGTTAGTTTACCAGTTTCTAGTGATACATTAGTTGACATATTTGTGATTTTCTTTGAATTTCACCTTTAATGTATTAATTTGATTCTTAGTTGTTGTAGGGGATTATGTAAACAGTACATAATATTAACACCCGACAATGTGCAAATCACGATGATATCATTTTTAAATGTTATACAGAATATTATACAATGTAAAGTATGCTATGCGACTCTCTGGAATAATTTACCTTTAAATATTATTATTTATATCATTATTATCAACATTATTATTACCATTATTTATTATCATTATCATTATTATTATCATCAATTGTATCATCATTATTATTTCATGTTCTTACCATAAGGACAGCAAAACTGGTTAGATGATTACACTGGCATTCGGTATGTGTCTCGGAAGTGATTGTCATTTCACAGCCATCGCTTGACCAAGCATTAGTGGAATATTCCCAATACACACACTGCGGATTCGTTGCATTTTGCTGAAAATATATAACATTTTTTTGAGAGAAAATGACGTGTACATTTGCAGAATATTCTTTCATTCCATTGATGACTATTGTTCTGGATTATATACTTCAAAATTTAAGAAATGTTACGTTTTGCAAGATTTATTATACATTGAAAACTTTGCATGGAATATAAATAAAAAATCAATCAATCGAAATTGATTCATTTATTCATGCTATATCCCCAATTTGTGAAATTTAGAATAATTAATGCCAAAGTCATGGAGGTGCACCTTTTTGCCCTCTTGAAAATATTACTGTCACTCATGTATCATGAAATGTATTGTGCATAAATAAATAATGATTACAAAACCTTGATGAATACATATGATATCCAATATCCGTCTAAGTGGGTTTTACAGTTTTGTACAAATGACTTGAAATCTGCCCATTGAGCAGGTAGAGTCTACAAACTAGCTTATAAAGAGATTGTGTATCCTACCTGTTTGTGTGCAAGTGTTATGGTGACCGAAGCATTCAGAGGTTTGGTTTCACTCGTACCGAGGCTTGCTCCGATGATATTAGTATTGACCGTGATATTGCGACGCCCGTCATTGCTTCCCACTTGATCGTCTTGGCCACCGTCCATTACAAACAATGCATCGTCTCGGTACACAGTAAATGCTATATTCGCCATGGTGCCTTCATCAATGGTCTCTGGTCCAATAACGATTGCTGCTTGGACAACACCACCTAGGTTACCGTTTCCGAGATTGTTGGTGGATACCTGAATGTCACTTTCATCAAAGGATTGGCTGTCATCGCCGATGATGGAGAAGCCGATCCCATCGCCGACACCGTCAGACTCAGAGTTGATTACCTAAAGAAATGCATTGTGATATTAAAGGCTTCTTCAGATATGGCAAGGTAAACCGCCAGGCTGGGAGTCGAACCCTTAACTCTTGGTCTGGGAGTGGATGAACCACGACACCACGACACCTCTAAATGATAGGAGAGCTGTCATAGCATATCTATATAGACGGCGTAGTTGAGTGGTTTAAGAACCTTGGCTGGAAATGCTAAGATCGTGGCCTTGGGTTAGATCCCCGACACAGGCAGCACTAATTTACTTTGACAAGACATTAATACACATTTGCCACTTCATATCCAGGAGAGAAATGGGGGACCTGGTAGGATGAAGAAAGTCTTTGTGATAGAAATTGTCATATTCCATCATGGTTACTGTATGGTAGAAATATTCCCTAGGGAGTGGAAATTGTGCGCATTGTGCGTTCATGACCTCAATTACCGGGGTAATATGGTATCTGTAGAGCGTTTAAGACGGTTTTTCATAAAATAAGCACTATATAGAGCACCGATGTGTTAACGTCATATTCGCTCGTCGTCCAGGTTACTGGTTCTAAACAACAGAGCCTGCACAAGAGGTTCGCTGCAAAATCATTCAAGTGATGGCCTGGAGCAGGGCAAAATCAGCGTTTTGAGCTGGTGTGATCACCACACCACTGTTTAGCACAAAATTGTTTGGAACAGGCAAACTTGACAACTGAGCCAGTATATGAAGTCAAACTTCGATAGTGCTTTAATTACTATGTTAACTACTGTTCTGAATAAGTGTTTATAAAACAACATTAGATTCTCTATTAATTTGTGCTTAATCATATGTTAAACCTTGTTTATTTACTGTTAATGTCTACATTTTTGTAAATTCATTACTAAATGTTAATCTGTATATGTTACACCAGTGAAAATCAAATATCCAGAAATGGACAATAAATACTAAACTGAATTGAATTGAATTGAATTGAAATTGAATCCAGATTTATGATTTGTTTGTTTATCATCATACCTGTACCACTAGGTTTGCTGCCACTTGTTGGAAGGTCTGGTTGGAAGGCACATTGACGGCTAGAAGGATGTTCTCCAAGGCCTCGGTGGCTCTGCTGACAGCACCATTCATCATCTCAGCCTCCATGATCAAGCCCTTGTCTAACGTGGCCAGGATGCTTAAGATGTCAACGACTAAGGCTACATTCTAGTATTAAAACAATATAACAATAAAGACGATGATAATGATGATGATGATAGTGATAACAGGCTCTAATAAAAATGAAAAAATGATCATAATAATTATAGTGATAATAATAACAACAGCAATGATAATAACGTTGATAATAATGATTACAATAATTATAGTAATAACAACAATAATAATAATAATAATAACAACAATATAGAGGTGTTGTTGTCTAGTGGATAAGTCACCGGACTGTAGATCACAATGTACGGGGTTCGAATCCCAGCCCGGCTCTAACATCCTTTGGCAAGACGTTAATATACGTTCGCCACCCTCCAGACAGGTGTTAAACGGGTACCCGGTACGATGCGAACGGTTATGTAGTTTGCGAGGCGTTGTGAGGGTCTGTAAATTGGTGCCTGTCTAGAATGCTCCCCAGTGAGTGGAGAATATGCATACTTTGTGTGCAGGCAATCATTAATCTGAAGACCAGTTTTATAATATATCTGTAAAGTGCTATATTTCATAGAGACATCGTCGATGTATTAATCGCAATAAAACTATATCATCATTAGTACAACAATACTGACAGAGAAAGAAATAAAGAAATTCAGTTATTGTTTTCAACTGGGTGATCTTTCATCAAATCAATGAATGCTTATTGTTCAATCAAAAGTCAATAAAATCACCTCTTGCGTTGGTTGAGAAATTGACCCTATCTGGTGAAGGATGTCCAATACAGCATTGACCCAAGCAGAAGTAATATTCGTGTCTTGGGATATCACAGTCAACACCGACAGGATGTCCTGGGTGTTTCTTTCAGCAGTCATCAGATTCTATCAACAAAAGTGACAGTTTTAAATGACTGGTTATCAACTTTTATTCTCGTGTAACTAAAATATTTTCTTCAAGGAATCAGTCTATATTTTGTTTATTAACGAAATTTGAATACGAACTAGCACTATAACACAGCATCACAAACTAGCTCATACATCGGACTCGCATATTTATATCAACGTTTTCGGTAATTAAAGGTTTGCGATACTGATACTAAAAAGTTAATGATTACATTACATCTCTTTTGTAATGAAAATATTATTATCAATAATAACATTAATAATAATAATAATGGTAATATGAATACCACATGTAATACTACTACTATTATATTACTATTAATTACCAAATAATAATGTAATTATCAAAAGAAAAAACTACGTGTAGATCTTTTTACTCTTGGAATGGATTAGTCCAATTTATTTTTTATTTCATTTCCCAATTTTAAGTTTGTTACATGATTATGTGGATAAAATATAATTTTTCAAGAGTTAAAGGGTTAAAGACATTCAGCAATAACATGCGTGTGTAGGTGCACAGGACCAGAACTCCAAAACAGACTAGAAGAAGACAGGCGCGGATCCAGGATTTCTTAGGGGAGGGGGCCCAACTTTTTTTTTTTTTGCTCCCGAAAATTTGAAAATCGCGCCGGGCGAAAAGTCGCTCAGTGGGGGGAGGGGGGGAGGGGGTGGGGGGGGGGGGGGGTTTGGGGGGGGGGGGGGTAGTGAGCACATTTTTTTTTTTTTTGGTCCTCGAAAATTTTAAAATTTGCACCCCCCCCTTGAGCGCCAGGGGGGGGGGCCCAACCCCCCAAAAAGGTAAAAATCGCGTGATTTTACATGATTTTTTTCTCAAGGGTGGGGGCCCGGGCCCCCAGGGCCCCCCCCCCCCCAGGATCCGCCACTGGAAGAAGATCACGTTTACCCCTCGTAAGTAGATTAAGAGTTGATCAGCTGTTTTATTGCCACCGCAGTTATCTGAAGGTACCCATGCACAAGGGGAGATATAATCACCGTAGCAGACGGCTCGTGCTGCTGGCTCTCCATCTTGATAAATGCAAAAACAAGTTCCGAATACATACATTGTTGGTCTCATATTAACACATCATGTGGAGATGTCGGGGTATAGCGGATTGTTCTTTCGACTCTCAGTATCAGGGTTGAGGGTTCGAATCCCAGTCCAACACTAACGTATTTGGCAAGATATTAATCCACATTTGCTACCCTCCACCCAGGTGTAAACGGGTGCCTGAAAGTTCCTGGGATAATAATGATTGCAGGGTCTCTAGGAAGAACAGCATGATGCTGATAAGGCTTCCCAGGTTAAAGTAATTGTTATTGTTATGATCATTGCAATATTTATCTTCTTCTTTTTCTTCATCTTTCTTTTTTTCTCCTTCATCTTCTTATCACTATTGTATTAATACTGCTTTCATTATTATCATTATTACTACTTCTACCACTGTTGTTATTATGATTGACATATTTGTTCAAGGAACTCTTCCAGTCGGTAAACTAATCTTAACATTCATGGCTTTGCCTTCTCATGAAAGCTTAACTATCTAAAGTCTCAAGAAGAAAAACATTATATAACTGGAATATCAGAAATGTTTGTGTCATTGTACCATTGACGGTGAACCATGGACATTCTCCACTCGATTCACTCCACGAATGAAGGTCTCCTGACGAAAACTGGACATTACCATACGGAGATGACCAAGAGGTGTTTGGACATAGAACTAAGAGAGAGAGAGAGAGAGAGAGAATTTGGATTTCATAATCTGTAATTGCAAATCTTGAACATTTTAAGAAGTGATGCAATGGGATATCTAAATTGCTCTTGGTTGCGTTTTTGAGAATCTGTCCAAAAGTTTTAAGTCCGCTGCACACCAGATGATCCTACTGCCATCCGATTTTTGAAGAAAACGCAAGTTCTTTAGATATGGAACGTTGAACAAAGATCATCTTCCTGACCTGCGTTTTTAAGAATGAATAATAACCTCCGAAATTGTAGTCGGCTGAAAAACATGTAAGTGCCGCTTCAGATCGCATATAACTCTTTGCCTGACACCGCTGCATATCTGGCTTTCCCCAAATTGTTCTCATTCTTATATTCTTATGAATTATCAGAACCGCGATCACAAAAACTTTACATGTTCCAATATTCATATCGAATGCAATAGCACTATTTCCAATATCGGATCGTAGTTAGATCATAAAGTATTTACTTGGCTTCAACCCATAGCAGCACACTGTCTCCTTTTGGTGAGGTTTTTGCAACACTTTTAGTCTATCAAAAGTTTAAGTCTAGTTCCAATGCAGTACGTTCCGCCGTTCAATGGATTGTAACTAATCATTATAGTTTATAAATTGACAACACAGTATATAATATGAAATCATTATTTGTATGTACAAATTGGCAATATTTTTTGGTTAAAATTTAAATTTTGCAACTATCTTTTATATAGATTTATCTATTAATTGTGTTCTTCTTCAAACTATGAAGGCATTAAAGCAGGATTGATACTTCCCAATGTGGAGAGGGAAAACTGATAAATTTAGAAAATTAAGAAATAGGAAAAGTTCTGAACTCCTATCTATGAGTTAAATACGATTTCAATTGAGCAAGATTCACCTGTACTTAGAACCAGAAGAATGGAAGGGTCAAAGAAACCGTCAGAAATTTCCGCCACAGAGAATAATCCGCTCCACAGCAGGTCCATTTCATCCTGTGTAGTAATGCTACTGTTGGCTATGTAGGCTCTCATATCAACCAACACACCGTCATCTGGTAGAAGTTGATTCACGTGAATGTAAATAGTGCCATTGGTGTCCCTCTCGGTTTCAAGCGCCTCAAACAACGTTTCGAACTATAAATTAAATGATGCTAATATTATCATGGATGCTTAATCCAGTCGAGTATTTTTACTACCTAGCAACTGTCTTTTCTATAGGCTTTGGTTGTTTCTAACCAAGACACTGGTTTTAAAAAAGGAGCAAAAAAAGCAACAACATTTTGCTGGTCTTATGTATTCTTTCCAATGGTTTATGAACTATAATTAAAATTATTACTCAATGGATATTAATCGCAATGATTTCAGAATGAAAAAGTGATTAAAAAAATTAAACCAAACTAGATGTATCACTGGATATTTGATAATTCCATTTTTATTATGTACTGTGAAAATGAATGAGATTCATACCTCTGTGAGCAAATCAAATTTCCTTGTCAAATTCATATTAGACAATGAAATGAACGTAGGAATGAATATGTGAATGAAAGAAACAGGTCAGCATGTATTGTTTTCTGGCTCCTTTTTGAATAAGTTTCACATTTCAAGAAGCTGGGCAAAATTACTTAAAAACTAATAAAAATGTACCCTCCGACAAACTGGGAACGGTAAGAGAGAATGTAAAGCATTCTAATTAAGAGAATTACAAATAACTTAACAATTTCCATCCCCTTACCTTTTCTTTAATATCACGCACAAGTGACTTGTAATCTGAAGATTCTTGATCAGCGTGAAATGTCGTGAAATTTCTTACAAGCTTGAACTTCAGATGAAAGATAGACATATCTGTATTAAAAAAGATATTAAAAACATTCATATTAAAATACTATTTAACATATATGATAATTCATAAAAGTTGTCACAATAAAATCACTTGAAACACATCTTGTGAAATGAATTTACATTCAAATAAGCCTACATTCATTATATCCCACCCCCGCCCCCCCCCCAAAAAAAAAGAGAAAGGAGTGTTGCAATATGCAGATGGCATACTGCTGTGATACGATGTTGCATAGTTTCCACGGATACGTGTTGTTTGATATACATAAATGAGGTTATATAGACTGTCATAGTCTAGTGGATACGTCATCGGACTGTGAATCACATGGTTCGAGTCCCGCCACAGTACTAATGTCTTATGGCTAGACATTGGTCTACATTTGGTACTCGTCACCCTGGTCTTAATTAAATGGGTACCTGGTGGGAATTTTTTCCTTGAACTCTTCAAGCGCCTTAGGACAGCTGGGCCAAAGCCATGGTAACAATACTACTTTGTAGGCATCTTAGGTACCCCTGGGATGGTCATGTGCACAATATAAATGTAGCTTTTAATAATCATTATTATCATTACTATTATAGACACAAATAAAATAATGGATTCTAGTGCAAGTACTCGCTGGACTACAATTACATATTGCCAATGATATTAACTGACAAATAGTCACGGATAAGTATCTTTTATTATTGGGTAATATAATTTGGGGTAAGTTTTTTTTTTAAAGGGGAGGGGGGAGGAAAAAAAAATACCTCTGATTGTAAGCAGTGCTTGGTTGCTTTCAATATGAGGTCCGTTCTCTGGGATACCGACACAGCTATAGTACGCCTGATCAGGGGGGCTCATCTCACCAATGACATAGTTAGATATATCACGGGTGTCAGGCACCTTTTTCCCATCTCTCCACCAGTCAAAGTGCATAACATCTTGGAATTCACAGTTCAATACTACCATCTCTGATAAACCTACAGTTCTATTTCTGGGGTGAGAGGTAACGGTTGGCACACCTAGTAAGGATGAAGAAAGAAATTTTACTACCATTCATTGAGACATTTGTCTTTATACAAATCTAAAATCTAACGATGACTTTAGTGATTTGTTCAAACAAACATGTATTATAAGGACTGTGTTGTTATAACTTAAAACAAATTTTTGGTCAGTATGTTGCTTGCAATCAGCTAAGACATCAACAACGCTTTAATATTCTATGAGCGTTTTGGGACTTTTGTGTTTAAGAAATGAATAAGAAAAAAATTCCCAGAGGTCATGAACTTGAGATAGATACAATTTATGCCCAATCGAAATTCGAATTCCTATAACAGAACTATGAATAAAAAAATAAACTACATGATTGCTTTAAGATTTTATATTTCTTAAAAAAATATCATGTAGAATATCAAATCAAACGTCACAATAATTTATACAAAAACGCATTGAGATAATACGATACAAGGAGAATGTTCATTGATAACTATGAGTTATTTTCGTCAATGCTGATTATCTTTTTTGTATGCACTGTATCATTTAAAATTCTGAAACTTTTCTAAAAAATAGATAAATCATTTATCTAGGTTTCTTGCTCTTATACACGATTGTAAAACAAAAATCGTCTAATATTGGAATACAACAAATAAAAAATGTTGCGATTCCTCACCTCTTGAAATATTGATTCAACTCATTTGTAGAGTGCTGTAACCAGGCATGACAAATAACAGTCATAACAATAATCATTTCATGTAAGTGGCGTTTTTTTTTACTTAAACACCTGTTCTGATATTGAACACGTGAATGGACCCACAATCGCTCCAATGTATCTTGCATATATTTCAATAACAGAAAAAAGATGATTGAAATCTGATATGGTTTGTTTTTAGCAAAAAGGCATTGTTTAGTTTAGAACACATGGAGCTCATACCATCTTGTGTTTGGTCAATGTTGCATGTTGTTCCCGCGTAGAGCGATGAGCACGCACACTGTCGTTCAGCTGGTATGCAGGTACCTCTATTGAGACAAGGGTTCGACGAACAGTAGCCTATTGAGAAAAACACACGGGTTCAGTTGTAGAGCAGTGATCCCTTAACCTTAGCCTGGGTTCCAAGCCAAGGAAATGTATTATTCCCCTTTGATAAAAAAAAAAATAAGACTCAATTCCCAAGTCTCTCAGATAGTACTTAAGAACTTAGGCCCACTGATTGCTAGGTATAAGTCACTGCCGAGATAGCACTTTTACAAAAAATCCCCAAATATCCCCAGATCTTTTGCACATGTGCATTTTAGAATAATCACTGCCAAAGTGATGGAGGTATTTCATGTTATATGATTACTTTCATGCCATTCTGATTCTGATTCCAGTCTGAAATATGTTACCCCCAACATTATCCGAAACAATCCTTTCAATGTTTATAAATTGATAGACAGAAAAAGAGCAATGTATTTATTGTTCAAAACATGGCTCACGCCAAACTGTCGTTCAAGCATATTGCTCCGGTTGTCTCATTTTCGCTCGCTAGACGTAAATAGCAGACGGCAATCGGCGGATTAGACGAAACGTGGTAGTTAATTTGTATGTGAGATTGCCTTGCTAAATATAAAATACAAGAACATTTTCCATATCTTTAAACTATCATTGATATCTGATAATTAAACAGTGAGTAAAATAAACCTACCAAACTACATAATACAATTAAATACTTGACTTAAAGTAGGGGAGTTTGATGTGGTGCACAATTGCACCCCTCTGTAAATAGTCGAATAGTCCATGGCGATCATGAATATTCATGTTTTTGCTTACCTCGGAAAAATGCTTGCCTATGGAAAAAATTACGGTGGGGGGTTGGTTGAAATGGACATAATGAACCGATCAGGACTGGTCTATGATAATTCATTTTGTTATCCTTCGTGTGCTTGACCTATAACCTTACAATCGCGTGTCAAATTGCGTCCTAAGTTCGACTTGTTTCACATGTGTTATATATAGGCAATGGCGAGCTAGCGACCTATTTTGACGAATTTATGGTGGTTGAACTTTCAAAAGTCAATGGGACATGAGGGTTCCAATGAAAGAGCTAGTGTCAACGTACGTCGGGTGGATGTGCTTTTTTTTTTTTTTGTAACGATTTTGGGGGTAAAAGTCAGTAGGCAAACATGTTAGGCTGCTGGATTCTGACGAAAGGGGGCGTTGTCCAATGAGACTATTCGGAGCAATATGGCTTGCAAAACCTACCACTCTGACAAGAGATGCCAAACCATCCATCAGTGCAGTTACAGGTGAACGAGTTCAGACGATCAACGCATGTTCCTTCATTCAGGCACGGTCCGGAATTACATTCGTTAATATCTATTGGAGAAATGGGATTTCATCAAAATTACTTGAGGTATTTATTAATATCTTTACTTTATTTATTTCTTCATTTTCCATCCGGTATCTACTCCAATGGATTAACCACATTTCACAGCCAGATTCAATATGCCCTATACGGTAAGTAATATTATGTTACTCGTTTATATCCTGACTAGTGTGTATGTATTAAAAGTGATGCAGAATAAAACACGGGCAGACTAATTGACTCACAAACCAAAGAGTGATGTGTCTTGGTAGATATAAGAACAAAAAGTTCTATATGTACAGTGTTTGTATTTATATATATACATGCATATATATATGGAGTACCGGGCGTATTTCTACTCTTCTTCACGAATTCTTCATTGCATGTTCCTTACAGAATTTACAATTTTCCTTTACAGAATAAATGAATACACAAACACACAATTATCAAGACAAACAAACAATACCGATTGCACAGGTGAAGCCCTCCCATCCTGGAGGGCAATCACAGGAGAAGGCGTTCAGGAGGTTGTTACACTCTGCACCGTTTAGGCATTGGTTTGAAGAACATTCATCAACATCTGTGAAGTAATACAATAAAGGATATGTACACTGTTCAAACATTAAGTTATGCAATTCATTGTGTTTTAAACGATGTTGAGGCGGTCATTGTTGACAAAAAGAATGCAATTTGCAAAATTTCACTTTTGACTTGGTCCAAAAATCAGGTGTACTGTATAGTCCGTGATTAAAATGGGGCATCGTTGTAAATGGGAATATTCAAGCCCTTCAATGTTACTAACACCATGTATGATAACAAGCGATATCAAAGATCAAACTTGAATTGGAGAACTTGTTTTGAGGACTTTCATTTATTTGCACTGATTTCTACAAGAGTATCATTTCACAAAACTGTCATCAGTAGGCCTACAACTTCGCTGATATTTCTTGTAAATGCGCGTAACAAAGCACACGTTTGCCGGCGATCTTGTATTTGTAGCAGTTTTGTGAAACGACTCCAAGATAACCGACGACTGGGCACATCCCCAATCCCTCTCGGAAGTTACCTTTAAATTTGTTCTCCATAACAAAAAATGGGTGGGTTAGCTATAATGGTTAGTGCTAAAAACTACCACATGATGTTAATGCTACACTGCAATTTACAATTTGGTTGTATAAGAATGATAAAAATAAGTCTTGGCACAAAAAGTTTCAGAATCGTATCATCAAGATGCATCAGAAGAGAGAGAGAGAGTGAGAAATAGAGAGAGAGAGAGAGAAAGTGGGAGAGAAAGAAGGAAACTAAGGCAAAACAAGGAAAAACTAAAGAAAAACATATATAGAAGGAAAAGGATAAGAGTAATTAGTAGATGGATTGAGGTAAAAATAGAAAGTTAGAATCATAAGTGAGGAAGAAAAGCAAGAAACAGAGAGAAATAGAGAGAAAGAGGGAAAGAGAGAGAGAGAAATAATATAGATTAAGAAGAGAGAGAAAAAGAATATTAAGATAGATTAGGAAAAAGAAAGAAAAGGAAAGTAATTGGAAGCCATAATAGTGGTTTACTATGTAACAGCATGTTCACTGGGCCAAAGAAACACAGGATCAATGTGCTGTAGGACTAACAATCATTATGCTAAGATCTTACCAGGGCACGAAACTCCATCTACGTCAAGATAATATCCTGGGTTACAGGAACACGCGAAGCTACCCGGTGAGTTGGTGCAAGATTGGTTACATGTAGACCCTTCTTGACACTCGTCTATATCTGTATAAACGATTATTAGATGGTTAGAAAACAACAGCAACAACAACAACAACAACATAACTCACCAGAGAAACAGCAGCTGTAACAATTACAGCAACAACGGGAAAATACCAATAGCAACAATAACGACAAGAACAAAACAATACAAAGTGGAACAAGTGATATGTTTAAACTTTAAGAGGGGCAGTTCCAGGAATTAGGACAACCATCCTCTAGGACAACTACCCCCGGGACAACTATCCTAGGGGTAGTTGTCTGGGGGGAGTCGTCCGGAGGTAGTTTTCGTAGGGGGTAGTTGTCCTCGGGGGTAGTTGTCTGGGGGTAGTTGTTTGGGGGTAGTTGTCCGAGGTAGTTGTTCTGGGGGTAGTCATCACAGAGGGTGGTTGCCCTAGGTGGTAGTTGTCCTAGAGGGTAGTTGTCCTAGGGGGTAGGTGACTGGGGGTGGTTATCCAGGGGTGGATGTCCAGGTGGTAGATGTCCGGATACGCATCTGGACAAGACTTACCAAGTTCACAATTCATGCCGCGCCATCCTGAATTACATAGACAATCATAGGCGTTCTCCAGGTTATAACAAGTCCAGGTTCCATCGTCATAACATGGTGACGATGCACATTCATCTACATCTAGAGATATAATGAGGAAGGAAATAAGAGAATAATGGTTGTACATATTATGATGTAGTTTGTATGTATCATGAGTCTGTTTCGTTTTATGGCGATTCCACCACAAGCCTCGTGCTTGTTAGGTAATGTTGCCTCCTTCCTAAATACCATTGTAAATATATATTTCATGATATGTTCATTTTGTTTTTGTCAAGGAAATAAATGTTTATTGAATTGAACTGAAATCAAATTTCGCTTTGTATTTATTTTCACCCGAGTTGCCAACGTTTTATGTGTTAATTCTTTATATTTGAATATATTTGTATAAATGCTCAAATATATACAAATAAAATTACATTTTAAAAGCTAGGTTTAAAATGCATACTCATAATAAATATGGCATTGGCATGATGTAAACATATGTATACTCATATTTATATATTGAATTTACATGAAATATAAGATACAGAACATTTTTCAAATCATGTGACAAAACATCAAGCAATTATACAAACATTAATTCATAATGATGTATTTGTAGCAGTAGTAGTAGCAGAAGCAAAGTATGTAATAGGTGATAATAATGATACTATTACTACTACTAATATACGTACTACTGCTACTACTACTACTACTGCTACGTCTACTACTCATATTACTACTACTACTACTACCACGTCTACTACTCATATTACTACTACTACTACTACCACGTCTACTACTCCTACTACTATTACTACTACTTCTACTACTACTACTAATGATAATATGTTAAAAATAAAAATAATAATCATGATAAAATAAAAACAATATTAATGATAATAATGTCCTAGTACTAATATATCGAAAATGTCTTAAGGAACTCTAGGAAATAGAAATGTAGGCATGAATTTTTGTATTACTAACGAATCGAGAAAAGGGCTAACACTAACATTCCATAATTATTTGTATTAGGCTTACCTATACATGTAAATCCATTAACATGCAAAGAATAGCCCGGGCGACAAGAGCATACATAAGCACCGACGGTGTTGTTACAGATGTGAGTACAGACATGAGTAAACAGGCATTCGTTGATATCTAGTAGTCAAACATGAAAGAAAAACATGCCATGCAGGATAGAAGTTAAACTAGATGGAACTTAGAAAATGATGCCTCGATCTGGCATGGAGCGATTTTACAAAACAAAACAGAAGCATTTTTTTTTTAATTCAAGTTTGATTGTAATCCATTAAACGGGTTCTCAGAAAATACATTTCATTTGCTTGGGTTTACTGGGTATCTTTACTTACGTTCATCATGCGTATGTGAATGCATTTAGTTTCAATGACGACCATATCTGATCATTGGCAATATGTTAATGGTCCTACTAAAGCTCAGATCAGATGACATGATGTCACTTTATTTTCATAACCATATACGATAGTTGGTAACGTTTGGACAGCAAATTATCAAATAGGTCTAGCTTGGCCTTGTTCATTACCTTGTACATTACTTACCGTTACAAGTTGTGCCATCATGATGAAGCTCATATCCTGCCACACAGGAACAGTCGTATGAACCGGCAGTGTTGGTACACATCTGACTACATGCATTCGTGTCTGTTGAACTACATTCGTCAATATCTGCAAAAATCAAAACAGACGCATAATGATCACAGTGTTTTAGTCTTATGTTCTAAATCCTACATCTTTGAATAGATTACTATCAGACATAATCATATATTCACAATTGAAAGATTAAAGTAATAATAATTTGGCAAATATAGTCTTTATTTGATGGGTAATTGATAACATGCTTTTACAGAAATCTCGTCCGAAAAAATCTATTGCGTAAATATCTATATAATACTATACACACATACATGTATATCATGTAACAAAACATCAAGCATGCATACTTAAAAAATTCTTAGTGATGTATTTGTAGCAAGAGTTATAGCAGCAGTTAAAAATGTAGTAGGTAATATTTTTCTACTTCTACCACTATACAACTACTACTGCTGCTACTTCTTCTTCTACTACTACTACTACTACTACTACTTCTACTATTACTAATATAAATGATCATATGTTAAAGATAAAGACAATACTATTTATCAGGGGCGTAAATCCGTACCGAGGAGTGGGGGGGGGGGGGGCGGATGATCGGCGATAGCCATCACATACTACACGTACGCAGGATTTTAACATTTATAAATCGGGCCGAAAATTTCGCAACGACTCAACCGACCGCTGAATAAGCGGTGGGGGGGGGGGGGGTAAGAGGACACTTTTTGTTGGTCTCCAAAAAATTGCAACGACTCAGCCGACCGCTGAATAAGCATTTTTTTCAGGGGGGATGCAGGGGGGGGGGGTGATATCAGGGGGGATGTTTGTACAGGCCATCCCCCCTACTTCAAGCCAGGGGGGATGCAGCCCCCCACCCCCCCCCCCCCCGGGATTTACGCCCCTGCTATTTATAATAATAATAACAAGGACAAAATTGTATTGTATTTTTTTATATAGGCATGAAAGAAACACTGTTAAACATTTTATGATCTTTTGCAGTAGGCTTACCTATACAAGTAAATCCATCAACATGCAAATAATAGCCCGGGCGACAAGAGCATAAATAAGCACCGACAGTGTTGTAACAGATGTGAGTACAGACATTCGTAGACAGGCATTCGTTGATATCTAGAAGTCATACACGAAATAAAAGGATACAATGCCAAGTGAGAAGTTTAAAACGTTTCACCTCAATTAGAGATTCGCCTTTTGAGGACAGTGACTGTCCCTCGATAACGACATAAGTCCTGCGTTGACTTTTAAGAAACGCCCGCTTCTATAGGACTTTTGTAGCTTCAGCAATTTATCATATATTTCTTTCCTATCATAAAACATAACAAGTGTTCATTCTACTAATTATCCGAATCTTTTGGCATGTGTGTGTGTCTGTAGCTCCGCTTAGGACATAAGCCAACTCCTGCAATTCTCTTGTTCTTCTTATGGTCCTTGTTGGAGCCTTGCACCCACTACACCTCCATAAAAACATATTAAACTCTTACCTGCCAAAACCATTGAGGCGAATTACAACATCCGTGCAGGTGCTTTAAAGCTTATCTGCACTTGTTTATAGGAGGGATTAGAGCACCCTGCAAGGTAACTGCGTAAGTGATTATCTCATCAACTCAGCTCTCAAATAACATAAGAAAAAGATGATCATGGGGGACCAATGGTCACCGATTAGGCATTGTTTTCTATTTAGAGGGAGCAAGTAGCTACAAGTAGGGCAGTGTGGCTTTAATTGTAATAACAGTGCAATGTGTGCAATGGCTTTTCTGTGGCTATGCATGGCGCCACATGGCTCCGTAAGATCACTACCACAACAAGAAGCCATGCGAGGCTCACCAGAAGCCCTTGGGATGTTTGGAAAAAAGTACAACGGATGTACGTGTTATCTACCTACATCAAATACCATAGCCACATGCGGATATAACTGGGCAGATAGAGAATTCTCCTGAAGGTACTTGTGTGTTCTGCGTGCCTTAAAATAGGTACAGACCTGTGCGTCCGATGTAAGAATCCATCCCCCCCCCCCCAAAAAAAAAAAAAAAAAAAAAAAAAAACGGTGTACAGCAGATAGAGATGGAGAGGCAAATGGCTGATTGTTACCATGGCTTTACCGACAACATCCTAGATTTTATATATCTGTCCATTACTTACCGTTACACGTTGTGCCTTCATGATGAAGCTCATATCCTGCTGTACAGAAACAGTCATATGAACCGGCAGTGTTGGTACATATCTGACTACATGCATTCATGTCTGCTGAACTACATTCGTCAATATCTGCAAAATCAAAACAGCCACAAAATGAGGACAATAACACACTAGAATCTTAGTCCTATATTCCAAACCGAACATCTTTAATCACATTTTCACAATTGAAAGCTTAAAGCCAATTCAATTAAATTCGAAACATATTTGACGAGCAAAAGTAAAGGCTGCAAGGTGCATGTCAACTCAATAAAAAGACAGCTTCTCGAGACTTCTGCAATGTGATCAGAGGGTTTATGAGACCAACATTCGGTCTCGTACTGCCTATTGGCTGTCGGTGAACTGGGATGCCAACTAGAATACACAATTAGTTGAACGTTGATTAAAAAAAAAAAGATTTTGTCAAAGAACTTGTCAATGTAACGGATTGAATAAAGATAAGTTAGAGACAAATAAAGAAAGACAAAAAAAGACTGACGACGAGAACTTTCTTGTTTTCATAAGATGTTAATATAATTCTTCTACACAGCTCGCCACCAATGCTACCAAATGTGTGTACTGAAAGATTAAAGTTGTAAATGCTAATTAATATACCTGGGAAATCTTGAAAAATGTGGGCATAATAAACTTAAAGACCCTATCCGATGAAAATACAACTTGATATAAATGGAAAACTGAATGAATGTAGAATACAAAATAATAAAGAATAAAAAAGTATTTATCCTTTCCTATCCTATTTATCCGGTATCTCGAAAGAGACAAAGTGCAAAAAAATGTACGACTTCTGGTATAGTACTTATAAAGTTATTACCATTATTACATTGGAAGCCAAGCCAACCAGGTGAGCAAGTACAGGAATAAGAGTTGAGCAGATCAGTGCATACTCCATGGAAACATGGATTTGACAAACATTCATCCATTTCTGTAAAAATAAAATGAGAATGATAAATATTTTGCGCAATGTACATGCACATTGTAAATCACAGTATGCTTCATACTGTGATTTGTATTTATAAGTTTGTGATTTGTTAACAGAATTGGAAGAATAATACTTCATGATTGCATATAATTCGTTTGTGATTAAGTCACTTAGTATCTTTAAGATCTAACTATAAAAAATCTTAAACATTGTATCACTGCTGCAAATGTTAAATGAAATGTGAAATACATTAAAATATCTGCTCTATGGGAAATGAAGTGCATTTGGATTTTTTTTACTTCATGCATGTAATTTTTTAAAGACATTTTATAGTAACATCTATAATTTGTTAAATCTAATTCTTATCTCCTTCCCTTTCTAGGATTTTGGTTATCTGAATTTGAGGAGGAGGAGAGGAGATGGATGTGCCCCTGTAACCTTGAGAACACGCAACTTGTGTATTTGTACCATTACATGTCCTCATATCGATATCAAGACTGTATCCATCATTGCACGAACAGGTGTAGCTGCCTTCAGTGTTGGAGCATCCCTGACTGCAGTCACGGACTACAACACATTCATCTATGTCTGAAAGAATACAAGTGGAAAAAAAGTCGCCGTAAAGTCGACGGAAAAAAGAGAGAGAAAATGTTTTTACACAATTCGCACATCTCCGCTACTTTCATTAATAGGTTGAAAATTATACACTTAAAATTATTCATATGCTGTAACTAATTAATTTGTTGAACGACTAAATAATGAATCACGGTTTTAACATAATTCTCATTTTTCTGGAACTTCCATTTGCGTGCACATTAACAAATCTTACGGTGAAACCTGAAGGTACTCACAATGCTGTCAAACAAATCAAACAACACTGAAGTGCTGCAGTGGATACAAGGTTAATGGAAAATCCAAACTAATAGTCAACAACTCTGAAACTCTGAAGTTGTAGTCACTATACCTAGGGAGCTTCCAATTGGATGATCGGCAATTTTTCTGTGATGTAATGCCGGACATTACTATCCCATATGTTCCAACACACAACATTTTCCCTCCAAAATGTATGACTCTGGAGGACCTATTATTTGTTAGAGTACCTAGAATAATGTACTATCCATAATAAATATTAGTACTGCCTCAATGGAGAAAGCACTTGGGAGACAAACAGACATTAATGATATACATGTATTTGTACACAACAAATAGGGAAGTGTGACTATTTAACTTTCTACTGACTAAATTGCCAAGTTTAGATTTTTATAGATACAGTGATCTCATATTGCAGACAGTCAAAAGTCTCTTATTATTAGTCCTATTTATTTCAAACTTTCCCATTCACTTTGCTTTTTGATTAATGCCGTTATACCAATAAACCTGTTACAAGGGTTGGATTCCCCTTTAGCTTAATTCCTTTAGCCAATATTAATATGTATAAATCGTCTGAAATATAACATATTTTGAACATCCGAAATCAGGTTTTCAAACATCAATTTTTTATAAGAAAAATACCTTGGCACGATGTTCCGTCTGGCTGAAGTTGATAGCCTTGATTACAGGCACAGCTATATCCCATACCCATGCCATTATCGATGCATCTCTGACTACAGTCATGACTATCGGCACATTCATCCACATCTAGAATGAAGAACAAGGAGGTAGAATAAGAGGAAGAACAGGAAAATGAGGAAGGATAGAAAGAAGAAGCAAAGAAAGAAGGATAGGAATATAAGAGGAAGAAGAAGAAAAAAAAAGAGGAAGAGGAAGTGAAAGAAGAAGAAGAGGAAGTCGGAGAGAAAGATGAAGATGAAGAAGAAGATGAAGAAGAAGAGGGAGAAGTAGAAGAGAAAGAAGAAGAAGATATTAACATGTATGTATAAATAAATCAGAAACATACAGAATCAGATATTCAAAAGCTATCTTCGCGTTTCATTCTGTGTTTTTTGTATAAAGAGACTTCTTAAAAATGGCATTTTGGGGGTTAAAAATGTTGCCTTTGAAGGAGTTGGTAATTCATTTCTTCAAGAATTACATATAAATGCCGAATTAATTTGTTGAATAGTTACCTTCATCACAGGTAGATCCAGTCCATCCCTGCATACACGTGCAAGAGAAGGCATCCTGAAGATTGTGACAAGTTCCTTCATTGTGACACGGTCTTACGTAACACTCGTCAAAATCTAGCAACGGAAAGGACAATCAAAATACATTTGGAGTTTAATTGAAAGATGGAATTAGTGAGACAAACGACATTACTAACAATGCCATGGTCGCTTACTACACATTGTACAGTATCTTTGGTACGCATACAAGTATTTCCCAGTATTTCCTATCCCGCCAGAAAATTGCCAACCCTAGCGGTAAAATAATTTGTTATTGAATTAGATTATACAATTCCTATTAAGAAATTGTCCATGACAAGACAAGCACGGTGATTGACCTAATACTATGATATTATATTGATATTCGATTTCAAAGAATAAGGTACTTCATTTATAGAACAATTACTATTTAATTTCAACCATTTTCACACCAAACCATCTAATATAACATATATTGACAGAATGGGGTGTTTTTGCAAATGTTTACCGCTGACATTTCTACCCTGAAACGTCTAATATAAGACAAATTAACTGAATGGGGGCGTGGTACACATTTTTGCTTCTGATATTTTGACATTTGACATTCTTACTCCTGACATGCTTACAGCTTACTTCTGACATTTTTACGTCTGACATTTTTGCCTGGCATGATATAGCCTTGATTGCGCATCATGCCTTTAAAAATCAAAATTGTATTGGGCCGTCTAGCCTACAGCATCAAATGCAAAAAGTTGAGAAAAGTACAACGCCATAAGATACTAACTTAACCATTGAAAAATGACCGGGAGTGAAAATATGGTAATTACGGTCCTCTCAATCGATTTCATGTGAAGAGCTTTGGTCCAATCACAACTTTGTATCTGCAAGAGCTTTCTAATATATATATATATATATATACGTATATATATACATAATTTTTATTATATATTATATATACTATTTTACAAACAAAGTATACGTGCCTTCCTCGCACATTGTTCCTGTCCAGCCGTTTACACAGGTACAACTAAATGCATTCTGAAGATTGTTGCATATCCCATCATGAACACATGGATTTGGGAGGCATTCATTCACATCTATAATAGAAAAAGAAAATTAGTAACACCTCATTTTTCAATAATATACTTAATAATACTTATAATTAATGATAATAATAATATTTATATTATTATAATTATAATCATTATGATAATAACAATAATAATCATAACACAAATAATAATGCTTTGTTATTAGTTGAGCGCATAACTCTCTATAATATGTTTCTCTATAAGCTGTACAAGAAAAATGTGAAGCAAACTACATATTATAAAGTACTACAAATCAAAAGTAAGTACAATTTAAGATATTTTGTCAATTTCTAACACAACCAAATCCCTATGACTTCGACACTTAACCAAACAAAACAATGCGAATCCTAAACCTGACTCTAAACCTAGCCCTATAATAATAATAATAATAATAGGGTTAATTATTCAGGGAAACCTCATCAGCACCAATATGCTGTTCTTCTAGAAAGCCCTATAATTATTCGCTGGAACAAAATGTGTTGGATCATCAAATATCCCTCAGCAAAAAAGCTGGACAGGGTGATTCTCCCAAACTTATTTGTCTTATCATCATATTATGCTAGTTGGTAAATAAAGTTATTTTAAAAAAAAAAATCATAATTATTTTCGAGAAATCAACTCAAAGGTAGTTTCCATACCCAACTGTGCCTCCCATGAAAATCACTTTCAGATTATAATAGGCCATTGTAATATCCGAACATTTCAAGAGCTGATTTTTCGAAGGTCTTTGAGATTGTATTCATCCTAGAGGCGTAACCTTTTGGGGCAAGAAAAAAATATACAATACCTGACAATGTAAAATTAGTATGAAATACAAAGAGCTTATACCTGCTTCACACGTTGTGCCTGTCCAACCAGATTGGCAATCGCAAAGAAACGCATTGACCTTATCTTCACATTCACCACCATTTCGACAAGGTTCAGATTCACATTCGTCAATTTCTAACAAACAGAGGAAAAGAAGGTGAAAAAGTGGGACAAAATTAGGACGCAACCTTCATTTAATTCACATGCTTGAGTACAATAAACTCACAATGATATGATAATAATGACGATAGTGGGTTCTTGTATAGCGCTCATGTCTGTCAGACGTGACACTCCAGGCGCTCTGAAATGGATGGCTTATTCCCAATAGACAATGATAGACACCATACTATAGTAATAGGTTAGTTTTCTTATAACATAAATATATACAAATATTCCCTGTTTGGATGGGCATGGTTAAAACTATTGCCCAAAGTTATCTAAAAACTGTACTGTGCCCCCAGACAAACTTGAGTTGCAAAGTGCAGTCTCCACACCACTGAGGAGGTGTATCATTATGTGGGTAATCAGGCACTCCACTTCCTGAAGTCATAATTCTAAATGTCGCGAGCAAGCGAAGAAAAAAGACATTTAATTGTCTTTGAAAATGTTATTCGTTATGAAAAGACATAACTATTATTTCTTTATAGATTTTTTTTTAAACAGACCTTTATTGTAATGTCCATCTTGGTATGATAATTATGCCCTGTGGCAACCCGGTTAAAACGCTGGTCTTGTGGATAAGTCACAGAACTGTGGATCACATCGGTGCGGTTTGAGTCACGCTACGGCTCTAATATTCTTTAGGCAAGACATTAATCTGCATTTGCCACTCTCCAATCACGCGGTGTAAATGGGTACCCGGTAGCAAAAATTCCTTGAATATCAGAGCTCCTTATTAGGGCCGCATGGCTATTAAATACCAGGTAATAATAGGACATCGCCCAGAAACATTAGTATGAAGCACTATTAATGTTATCAACTCACCATGATTGTTATTTTTATTAAGATCATTATTATTATCATGATCATTGTTATTTTTATTATCGTCATCATTATTGCTATTTATCTGTCTGAGGTTTTATATACAAAACGAAACATCGAAAGAAAGGAAATAAATAGTCACCATCTTCACATCTTGCTCCCGTCGAGCCAGGATTACAGATACAACTGAATGCATTCTCAAGATTGATACAAGTGACTTCGTTAGAACACGGGTTAGAAGAGCACTCGTCCACGTCTGCAAAGAAGGAAAATTCAGATCATTCTTGGTAATTTTAGGATATCAAGCACTCAACATTTATGCTACAGACGATAGGCATTGTTTCAAGATAACAAGATAAATACTTTATATCTATTCTTTTAAAGCAATGATTTCACATGATACAAAACAAGACAAAGGTCATGCCTTAGAGCATGATGACAGATAATATAAAACGAAGAGAGAGAGAAAGAGAGAGAGAAAGCTACGACCAACAACAAAAGAAGAGAGAAGGCAACATAGGTATAGCAATCTTTTTTGGGAATGAAAATGCAAATATAATACAAGCTTAAAGGACAAGTTCACTCGAAAATAACTTACTTTCAATAAAAGCAGGAAAATCAAACAAAACAATCAAAAAAAGTTTTAGCAAAATCGGATAACTAATAAGAGAGTTATGAATTTTTGAAAAAAGTATCTAAAACTATGAAACAATGAGAATCACAACACAAATTGCCGAGATGGTTATCAGTTTGTGACGTCATATCCTCATTATTGATCAATTGCTCTATATTATTTAATCCAATTAATTTCATTTGTTATACCCAAAACTTGATTCCCCCATGCCTTTGCCCAGGTTATATGATTTGTATCATAGTGCGTGCATGACATTTCACAAAATCTTGTATGAACTTTGAAGAATTTATACTATTTTCTGAATATTGTATATTCATAATTATTGATTTTTATATAAATAGTTTATCAAAATTCACATTTTTCATGATTTATCTGGAAAAAATTACTCTATATTAGTGCATCCACACAAAAACTTATTACTATTAATCTAACAAATTGGATGCTGGTGTGTAGAAATAAGATTCTTAAGGAGAAAATAGGAAATTTATATCATCAATATAAAGAAAATAATTAGTGGATAGTGAGGACATGACGTCACAGACTCATGAGTGAGTTGCCAATTTTGTCTAGTGATTTTCAAAGTTTGTATTGTCATTAAAAAGTCATAACTTTCTAATTAGTTATCTGATTTTGCTCAGACTTTTTTAAATCGGTTAGTCTGATTTGTCTGCTTCTATTGAAAGAAAGTTATTTTTGGAGTGGACTTGGGCTTTAAGAAAGCTAGTGCTTGGGAAAAGCTGTATATGTGCTCGATATTCGATGTTTACAAAATAATCATATAATTCAAGTTAAACACAAGATGAAGTATTTGATCAAATTAATTTCTCTACTGCCCATGATATAGATGTATTTGTCTGTTTTTCCTTCTCTCTCAGTCTTTTCTTTCCCTTTTTTCTTTTTTCGCTTGTTTCATATATTGTCTTCCTTTTTTTATTCAGGTATTTCGTAGGATATCCTGCGTTCAAGTCAGTCATCTTCTTATTGGCTCAGCAACGCATCGATTTCATGGTGTGTCTTTTTTACAATGGTTTTTAATTCTGAGGGTTTTTTCTGAACATGACATAGAACTCCATAGTATTTGGTTTGGAATTATTCTACTTTAGAATAACGAACCCTATTTCACTTTCAGAATTACAAACCTTTGAAATAGTGAACCTTAATTCATTTAAATAATAATTGCAATACTACTACTCCTTCTACCACTACTACTACTAGTACTACTATTACTACTTATAATGATAATAATACTAGTAGTAATAATAGTAAATAAAATATAATTACAAGTAAGAAACTTTTTCATTTTCTAACACTAACCAAATCCCTATGGGTGGTATTCTAATAAGTTAAGCCTGGACTAAGTCCAGACTAAACAAGAATTTTAGTTAACACTTCTATGGAATGCTAGCTTTCATCTTCCTCCTTCAATATTCATGAAAAAGATAATCTACCAAAGACTTTGTTGAAATTCAGTTCATACTCATATTATCTTTTTCTTTCTATTTCATTGCAAAATTATATTTTTTGACACTTTTCATTGAAGGATTAAAATAATCTGTACAGGGTAAATGAGTTGGCAACTAGCACTCCATAAGAGTGTGGACTAACTTAGTACGCGCTGCCGGAATACCACCCTATGACTTTAAGACCTGATCAAACCAAACAATGCGAATCATAAACCTGACTCCAAACAGAGAAGGTGAAAAATTTGAAAAAAAATCAGGAAGCAAACTTTTTTTAATTTAAATGCTTGAGTACAATACACTCAGACGGAAAAATGATGACGATAGTGGGTTATTGTATAGCGCTCATGTCTATCAGACGTGACACTCAGCAATTGATGGCTGATTCCAAAAAGACATTGACAGACACCAAACTATAGTAATAGGTTAGTTTTCTTATAACATAATATACACATTTTGACTATTTTGATGGGCATGGCTAAAACTATTGCCTAAAGTGATATCAAAACTGTACTGTGCCCCGAGATCAAGTTGAGTTGCATATATAGTGCAGTCTCGACGTCGCCGAGGAGGTAGTTTTAACCGTTGCCCCAAAAATAGGCAGTCAATATTTGTTTTATTTACTGCACACACTTGTCAATTCTTAAAAAGATTGTTCAAAAGGAGTGAAGTGAAAGAGCGCGTAAAAGGGTGATTATGATATTAAAAATAGTAAGATATGAAGAGCTCGGTTCCAACAGGTACTTCATGCATTTTTCATTTTTTTTTTTTTTGTGGGGGGGGGGGGGGGGCATTATTGTACACATTTCCATTAGCAACATAATACTGATACTTACAAAAAGCTTAATTTCCCCCAAAAAAAGTAAACATGGCATTTAAAAATCAGTTCGGTTCCAAAAGGTACTATATTCATTCTAGTCATGAATTGCAACTTGCATATAATATGCAATATGTTCGGTTCCCAAAAAGTACTACAACCAATTTTGGTTCCAAAAGGTATTTCATCCGCAAAACAAAACATTCAGGAAAAATATTTATGCAGCCAAAGTATCATTCCACACTGACATTGCTAACTATGATAAGAAAAAATGTAAAAATTGCGTTTTTCTCAGAACTTGGATTTATGGATGTAGTACCTTTCGGAACCGAGCTCTTCATATTATATAGGCACCTAGCTGCCCGAATGTGATAATATTAGGGCACCACGCTATCAAATAACATTCTGGCACCTCCTTTGCATGTGGATAATCGGGCACTTCAAAGACTAAAATCATCCATTTGCTTAATATCTCTGAAAATGTTATTCGTCATGAAAAGACATGGCGGTTTTTTAATATTTGTTTTCAAGAAATTTAGGTCATATCAAAATGGATATTACCAACAAATGGGTCTCGAATTTATTTTCATTATCGGCGATCGCTAGATACGTCCCGAGGCACCTAGATTGAACAACGCTGATAAGTCACATGTTCGTAGATCACATCGTGGTTCGAGTCCCGATGCGGCAATATATAATGTACTTAGGCAAGACATAATGTGACTCAGTAACATTGTTGAAGGTTCATGAACAAATAATTTGTGTATGAATGTTACTTATTATATTCCTTCTAATGTACTAACCCTTTAACATGCAAATAATCCTGAAAAATTCTCAAACCACAAAGATATCTATGGTTTTCTTTGAAGGCGTCACTGTGCAACACCCTCTGACAGTGATTAACATTAAATTCTCCTAACCATTTTTGAATTTTCCCAACCGTTTTTCCATGAAAAATAGACATAAAACAGGCTATAAAAAACCTTTTGAACACTAACATGTCTGGACAGCTATATAGAGCCAATTCATTGCTTTGTGACGATTTACATTCACCTAAAATTAAATCAAATTGTAATACTATAGTTGGGAGAATTAAGGAACCGATCGGATCAGTTCTTCCCAATTTGTGAGAAATTCATTGACTATCGGAGCGCCTTATTTGGGCCGCGTGGCTAATACTAGATAATAATAGGGCATCGCGTTATTAGAAACATTAGTATATTTGAGGTTTTATATGCAAAACAAAACATCAAAAGAGGGGGAAAATAGTCACCAGTTTGACATCTTGTTCCCATCCAGCCAGAATTACAGCTACAACTGAATGCATTTTGAAGGTTGGTACAAGACCCTCCGTTGGAACACGGGTAAGACGAGCACTCGTTCACATCTGCATAGAAGGAAAAGTCAGATCATTCTCCGTAATGTTAGAAATATTAATCAATCAACATTCATTAGAGGTAAAGGTACATTCCAGTCATTGTTGTTTACTGTAGTTTACAGTTATATTGAAGAAATTAGTAGAGTTAGAGTAGTACATTGTAGAGTAATTGTGTTTTTTCATAGATATCACATGATTTGAGAAGAGTGAGAGGATAGAACAGCAAAGTGTAAGACTACATATAACAGCGGTTGTTGTTCTGGTTAAACCTTAGTTGGATGAGTCAGTCAGGATGGCAAAGGTATATTGATGATTGTTTATTAGGGATTAAACAATATTTGTAGTGATGTTATCAAATGGTGATAAAACAGTCATATGCTGATATCTACCTGTATATGTGTTTCTATTTTTTTGTAAAGCGGGTGTTACTTTTTGAAGGAGTCGGAAAATAGAAAATGATGTATATTATAATCAATGATCATTATCGTATGATGCATTATTTTTCTCCTTGTTTGGTATTTACTGGGTTTCTTTTCTGTTCTCATTGTACATGACAAAGTACGACTCACCTACCCTATGTGTTTGGCTTCATTGTGTTCTGCGTCCTGACAAAGCGCCCTTCCCCCATGGGCTGGACTACAACTTAATGTACTTCCTTGTTTTTTCTTAAGTATTTCCTTGATTTTGTTTCAATCATTTTCCATCTATCATTAAATAAATCTTTGTTGATCCTTTTTTCTATCTCTCTTTTTGTAGTTTTTTTGTTGGTCTTCCTTGATGTCTTTCTTTGTTTTTCTATCTATCCTGTTTTTTGTATTTCTTTCTACCAGTCTCGATCTATCCTTATTATTTTTTATGTTTACGTTTCTTCTCTCTTTTCTTATGTATTTATTTGTCTTTCTGAGGTATTTGCTTGCCTTTCTTTCTATCAATTTCATTTTCTATGCTTCAATGGTCGTTAATCTTCTCGCAATTACCCGCTGGTCTTATGAGTTGGCTTCAATGAGAGATCAATGAAATGCTCGCTCGTTAATTGCTACTAGTCATATGAGCAGTTTTAGGCGATAGAATTACACGGAAGTCAGTACATGGGACCAGTTATTCATGAAGTGCATTCATAATTACAAAATAGGATCCTTCATATCGCTCATCACTAACACTAATAGTTACAGGAAAAAATGTCAGTTGAATTCCTGAACATGTGAGTACTATCAAAACAGGCATTTACATCTATAAATTTACTTACAAAATGAAATGAAAAAAAGGTTTTCTTGCTTCAGGATGATAATTATGCGCCCTCATCTACAAAAGTCAGATTTAGACAATTGACAGCAATCTTAAGATTAGTTAGAATCCTAGTCTTCTCGTTATAGTTATCATAATTTAGGTAATTAATTCTTCATTCTTATTTTCCGCTTTCTTCCGCATGTCATATTCCCAATATCTGCCTAATCTTGACCGTAAACTTAGAACCCAACTGCAACCCTAAGACTAACATTAACCCTATGCTTAAATCCAAACTGCAACCCTCATCCTAAAACTAACCCTAAACCTAAAACCCAACTGCAACCCTCATCCTAAAACTAACCCTAAACCTAAAACCCAACTGCAACCCTCATCCTAAAACTAACCCTAAACCTAAAACCCAACTGCAACCCTCATCCTAAAACTAACCCTTAACCTAAAACCCAACTGCAACCCTCATCCTAAAACTAACCCTAAACCTAAAACCCAACTGCAACGCTCGGCCTCACACTAACGCTCGACCTATAACCCAACTGCAACCTTAAGCCTAGCATTAACTCTATACCTAAATCCAAACTGCAACCGTCATCTTATCACTAACCCTAAACCTGATATCCAACTGCAACCCTCATCCTAAAACTAACCCTAAACCTCAAACCCAACTACAACCCTCATTTTAACACTAACCCTAAACCTATAACCCAACTGTAACCTTCAGTCTAACCTTAAAGAGAAGGTTGAGTTCTGGGAAGAGGTGAAAAATAATTTGTGAGCGTTATCATTCTTATTATGCAAGTGTGGAAGGACATCAGATAAGACATGTTCCCTGAAAAGCATGGCTCTCCAAATGCCTTCATATTCTAAATATGTCATGTACATCGTAAAACTCGGGGGGTAGGTTTTTTACGCCACGTGTTCGTGTAGTCCCATATACATCTTTCTGTGTACAGTGTTTGTAACTTTACCGAGACTTGGCCAATTTCTAATCATTTGGATGATTCCAGAACCTTGCAAAACACACAAATTATTATATGCTAGATGATCAACCTTTTCTAGTCGATTCCACACCGTGTCTTTCACAATGCAATCGCATGACCAGAACTCAACTTCATCTTTAACTCTAATCTTAACCCTAAATATAAAACCTAACTGTAGCCCTCACTCAAACGTCAACCCTAATCGTAACCCTAAACCTATAACCCAACTGCACCCCTCATCCTAGCACTAACCGTAAACCTAAAACCCAACTGCAACCCTCATCCTAACACTAACCCTAAACCTAAAACCCAACTGCTACCCTCATCTTAACACTAACCCTAAACCTATAACTCAACTGCAACCCTCAGTCTAACCTTAACCCTAATCGTAACCCTAAACCTAACACCCAACTGTAGCCCTTAGCCTAAACGTAATCATAATCCTTTCCCAAAACCTAACACCCAACTGCAACCCTCTGTCTAACGTCACCCTAATCCTAATAATTGTATTCAATTGTAAGTTAATGGGCCCCATTTACAAGCTTTGCTTCTCAATGGAGCATAACTTATCGTCGTAGTGTTATTGTACTAGTACCAGTGTGATTGTGACTTGTTATTAATGATTGGTGAATAATTTGAATTGAATTTTAATTGAACCCTGAATCCAAAACCCAACTGCAATTTATAATTCTTCTTGTTATTATTATTATCATCATTATCATCGTCATTATTATTTTTGTTATTTATCTGACAAGGACATTACATTTTATTATGAACATCATCTTAAATCAAATGAAACCACATAAACAAATTTAGGCTTGAGGTTTTATATGCAAAACAAAGCATCACAAGAAATGAAAACAATAGTCACCATCTCGACATCTTGTTCCCATCCAGCCAGAATTACAGGTACAACGGAATGCATTTTGAAGGTTGGTACAAGACCCTCCGTTGGAACACGGGTAAGACGAGCACTCGTTCACATCTGCATTGAAGGAGAAGTCAGATCATTCTTTGTTATGTTAAGAATTAAATCAACCAACCTTTAAATGTGTTAATCGTACAAACGATTTTTGCATTTGTTATGACAAAAAAAAAAAAATGATACTAAACCCTAAACCTAACATTCAATTGAAACTCTCATCCTAACACTAATCCTAACCGAAAACCTAACACCCAACTGCAGCCCACAGCCTAGGCTTTAATCCTAATCCTTATCCTTAACCTAAACCTAACACCCAATTGAACTCCCAGCCTAACACTTACCCTAATCCTAACCCTAAACATAAAATCCACCTGCAACCCTCAGTCAAACACAAACACTACTCCTAATCCTAACATCAACCCTCAGCCTAACCTTAACCCCAATTATAACCCTAAACATAAAACCCAACTTCAACTGTCAGTCTATCCTAACCCTAATCATTATCCTAAACCTAACCCTCACCCAGATACAACCGTCAGCCCAACACTAACACTAACCCTAATTCTAACCTTTAACCTCACTCCCTACTACAACCCTCAGCCCAACACTAACTCTAATCCTAACCCTTAACCTCACACCCAACTACAACCCTCAGCCCAACACTAACCCTAATCCTAACCTTTAACCTCACACCCAACTACAACCCTCAGCCCAACACTTACCCTAATCCTAACCGTTAACCTCACACTCAACTACATCCCTCAGACCAACACTAACCCTTATCCTAACCACACCCAACTACATCCCTCAGCCCAGCACTCACCCTAAACCTAACACCCATCTACAACCCTCAGCCTCACACTAACCCTAATCCTAGCTTACATGTGTGTGGGTTACTTCAGATTTTGCTTAATGCAAAAATTCAACTACCCTATTAACCGAAAGCAGACAAATCAGAGAAGTAGACTGGTTAAAGTTTGAGTGAAATTTGATCAAAACTAGGAAAGTAATGTTTTTCTAAACGTTGTAATCACTACAGAAATTAATGATATTTTGTACACGACAAACGGGTGAGTTGTTCATGACTACGTCACAATTTCCAGATCAGATTACAAATTTGAATTTCACGTAGATTTTAGCGATCTCTTATTTCAAACACTCATCACTACCTTAATATTGGTCCGATCTATTTCAAACTTTCGCCATTCGGTTTCTCTTATTTTTCTGCTTTCTTGCAAATGAAGTTTTTACAGGGGTTAGATTTTACGCGTAGGTATATAGAGGGCAGTACATGGACACCGCCATAAATCTTACGAATGAAACTCTGAGTGTACATCGGAACGGTTTCGGAGTACCGCGCGTATAAATACCATAATATTGGTACATAATACAGTCATAGGACTGCATGAGCATTTATAGTGTACGTACAGTGCATACAAAGTGAAATGTTATAAATATTTTTGTATTTTATTAATATAATAATGGGCATTTTTAAATGTATTTAACTAATCACATATCAACGAATCTGATATTTTGAAATAGAATTACAAACATTCAATCGAGACTCGGGATGAATCGAGCGCAGTACGACTAGACTCGGTCGTTCGTGAAGTAGGTAACTTGGCGATCACGACATAACACTGACGCGAACAAATTCGCAAGATGGTATGTATCGCACGTCCGTGTGATGCCATCTATATACCCACGCATGTACATCTTTAACGCCTTACCTGTTTGACAAGTTGTACCAATCCAACCTCCGGAGCAAGTACATGAGAAAGAATCAAACAGATCGTTGCAATACCCTCCGTGCATGCATGGGTCCGAGTCGCATTCATCAATCTCTGAAGTGATATCAGGAAAATATGAATTCTATGATAATTTTAGTCATTTATACACATTTTTTTTTACCCCAACTTATGGAATTATTTTGACATTGATTTATTCCTAATAGATCTAGATAATAGTATACATTCTCAGATTTTATTGAATAATAATTTGCCAGAGTTTGTTTTGCGTGACTGCTAAAGCATGTGAATGCTACTATGCTTATCAACTATGGGACCTACGTCCTTAAGTCATAAATGACAGTAATGAGGATTAATGCCTCACAAAAGGGCACTAATATGGCACATCAACACGGTTTTGATCCTGGGGCCTTACAGTTATGAGGCCATTGCTTTGCCACTGAACCATGACTGTACGCAGCGGGGGCTAGGGTAGAGGGCAGTTCCCACAAAGAAAATGCAATAAATTATCAATAATTCATAGAATTTCCCCCCGGTCCCCAACATAAAAAAATCCTCTGTACGGCCATGCATTATGGCTCAAGGCATGGGCACACAGAAGATTTTTTTCTGAACATCATCTTACATCAAATCAATCCCCTTAACAAAGAGGGTGCTTGGCGTTTTATATGCAAAGCGAAACATCGAAAGGAAGGAAAAACAGTCACCAGTTTGACATCTTGTTCCTATCCAGCCAGAATTACAGGTACAACTGTATGCATTCTGAAGATTGTTACATTGCCCTCCGTTAAGACACGGTCCAGACAAACACTCGTTAAAATCTGCATAAAAGGAAACGTCAATAACAAGTTAGTCTAGTTATATGACAGTGTAGAGAATGAATGAATGCAACTTATAATTACGTGAATCTATCAACGCATATCTGCACAGAATTGTGTTGCATTTGTTAAGATATATCAAAAAAGTAATAATTTTCATTGATTCCAGTAGTTTGAGATCGATATCATCCTGTCTAATCCGGGAATTTGTAGAGCGCCGATATTTACTTGTTACCTAGTCAAATGCACTGATGAGGTTGAACAAACTACTAAATAAATCGTCCATAATTCACATGAGCACGACTTGGGTTAGTGGCTTGTAGCACGCAATGTGGAATAGGTATATTAATAGTAGATACCAGGTCCCATGGTCTTCAGGAATACTGAAGAATATTGTTTCACAATCTAGGTACAGAAGCAGCAACTGATTCATCATCATGCAGAGAAAATGTTCAATGATTCTCAAGTATATTTACCTGATGATCGCAAGCTCGAGGATTACAAAGGGGAATCAGCATGTCTTATACGACGGGGAAAGTCGACGGATTGCCTTTCATGTGAATAAAATTATTCTTTATTCTACTCTTCTTTTAACAGCATGGGAGCAATAGATAAGCGGTCACGTGCGGGAATTTGAATGTACGTTGATGAAATTGACTGATGTTAAGACGAATTCGGCCAGGAAAACCTGTATCATAAATGAGTCATTATCTCCAATGTCATTCGTTGGGTGGTAAAATATTTAGTTTACTTACCATACTGACACCTTGATCCTGACCACCCACTAGTGCAAGAACATGAGAAACGATTCCGTTCATTCGAGCATGCTCCTCCATTCACACACGGGTTAGATGCGCATTCGTTAACATCTTGGGGGCAAGGGAATATAGATGAATCATAACAAAATTGATGCTACCAGAAAAGTTGTGTTTGTCCCTCAAAAGAAAAAACAGCAATACAAACAAACAAACTTAGTTCCAAGTATATAATAGCAAATATTAATCGATTAGTTCGTGATATTAATATCATGTTATTGGTTTTCTTTAGATGCGAATATAAGGTGCGTTACATGTCAATGATTCATTTATCATCATACATTATGGTGTATTGAAATGGGCCAATCTTGACTAGCCCTTGTTTTGTGTAAATTATTATACTTATTATACTTGTAAGTCCATGATCATGTTGATTCCGGACGTCATTTTGCGTATCAACCCCAAAATCCCTTTGAACATGAAATATATCGTGTCCATGTTGTTCACAGCAATACTGTATACGTGAATAAAGATGATATTAATATTAAGAATGATAGTAATAAGAGTGATAATGAAACTGAAGAAGAAAAGAACAAAATAATAAGAAGATGAAAAAGAAGAAGAAAAAGTAGAAAAAGATGAGAAGAAGAAATAAAAAGGAGGAAAAAAACATGAAGAGCAAGAACAGGAAGAAGACGAAGAGGTCGAAAGGATGAAGGAGAGGAGGAACAAGAGATAAATGCACAATAACAATTTTTGTAAAAGGACTGGATTGCGATACCCATAGTCACTCATAAAGGGCTCTGTTCATCCAGTTTATCGTATTGCACTGCCCTTTCGATATACATCATGATATAGTTTATTCTAAATAGTCTTCATGTAAATTACCAGTACAAGAAGAGCCTGAGAACCCCGGACAGCATGTAGTCTCGGACATATAGGCCGTACGATAACGGGTTCTACAATAAATTAGTACAAAGAATCGTGTTAATATACTCCTTAACATCCTTGATTCGTTCCGATTTTGATTAAGATTTGTTTATTTGCTTGTTTTATTTCCATAGCAATAATCAAAAGTTAGATAATATTTATCATAAAGATATATAAAATATACCAAATAGACCATTTCAGTGGAATGAACACAGTAAAAAACATAATCAAATATGAACAGTTCAAGTTTGAGCTCTAGTTTCTTTATTAACTGTTTATAAATAATATTGCATAACATAAAGACCATAAGACAAAATGTATTTCTGGTAACAATGATGTTTTAGGTCAAATCATACTGATTGCACACTGGTAACATGACAATTATTATCACTTGTAGATAAGATAATTGATTTTGTTTTGTGTAAAACCGTAGGGCATGTCAAAAAGAGATGCCTTTGGTCATGATAAATTTTGTTGTTGATAGTTTCTTTGGTACAAGACTGTTAGATGGAAATCCTAAAACATCATAAACGGATACGTTCCCGTTCTGTTTCCTGCGCATTTGTGAATATATATACTTGACAAAGCGATTGAAGAAATGAAAAATAGAACGAGCTGAATTACGAGAGATTAAGGACGGCTATGAAAATAATGTCGAAAAGAGGTTACTACTACCACTATCGTCAACACCACCACTATCACTACTAAAGACTTTTCGATTGGAAATTCTATATATCAGGACCAGCGATTTTCTAGAGAATTAACAAAAAAACTATAAGTAGATATAAATAAACGATAATAGTAAGTATCTTACCTGTATCTTGTACAGCGACTCCAGCCTAACCAGCCGCAAGTTATTACGAACCTCTGACTGTAGGCTTGACTGTAAGACACAGAAGCTCCATAGGAACTGTATCAAATAGTTGAAAATGGGAAATAATCTCTTAAACGGGACATTCAAAGAAAATCACAAATATGTCAACTAATGTATCACTAGAAACTGGTAAGCTAACAGATGGCCATCGTACAAGTTTTAGGTCAACTACATATCGAGTAATTTATAAAAATACAAATAAAACCACCTCCATAGCATCTGGGATATACGAGAGATTCGCCAGAAAAATGATGTCACATAATGCACCAATACTGCCCTAGCAGACGACATCCCATAAAGAATGAACATAATTGCAAAGCTATTATTTCTCAAATTACAGTGCGTCCCAGAAAAAACGAAACCGAGAAGTATCGATGTTTTATCATAACTTAATCACAACCATAATTAATGAATGATACATATTTGGAAAGCTTAGAGTCTCCTCTTTCAGTTGATGCTAGTCAGATGATGCATATTTCACGCATGAGTGATTAAAAGCAATTTGAAGGAAGAAAACCCAAAAGACATTTGGCGGGCGGTATGTGAATTTCGAAGAAAAATTCACATTTCCAGAAAGTTGAGTTTCTGCCCTTTCATATGACACCTCAATCAGGAAAAATGAGCGAGGAATAACAAAGTTCTGTTTGTTTAAAGTAGCCCTTACATTTTCATAATTTTTAACAAACGAATTCGTTTTCACTGGTTGCCTGCCGTAGCAAAAAGCAGATTTGACAAAAGACTTAACTCCGTTTCGTTGACAATCAGCCATGCATGAAGACTCTCGTCTACGGCTAATTGTCAACGAAACGGAGTTAAGTCTTTTGTTAATTTCGTTTATTGATACGGCAGGCAGCCAGTGAAAACGAATTCGTTTAATAAAATTATGGAAATGCAAGCACTACTTTAAACAAACAGAACTTTGTCATTCCTCGCTCATTTTTCCTGATTGAGGTGTCATATGAAAGGGCAGAAACTCAACTTTCTAGAAATGTGAATTTTTCTTCGAAATTCAGATACCGCCCGCCAAATGTCTTTTTGGTTTCCTTCCTTCAAATTGCTTTTAATCACTCATGCGTGAAATATGCATCATCTGACTAGCATCACATGAAAGAGGAGACTCTAAGCTTTCCAAATATGTATCATTCATTAATTATAGTTGTGATTAAGTTATGATAGAACATCGATCCTTCTCGGTTTCGTTTTTTCTGGGACGCACTGTATAATGAGTTTAGTGTATACAAATGTGATGGCATTTCAAACCATTCATCAGGGGATATGAAACCGATTATGATATCTAAATATCTTTTGTTTGTAAATACACAGGGTAGGGATTAATTGACAATCAAAGAAACCAGACTTTCAAATTGGAAAACCCCCGGAATGATATTAAGGATGGCATTAGTTCCCTCTTCAAACGCCGAACATACCGCGGTGTGTGCAGCTGAAAATACAATGGCGTCTTGTTTTGTTTACAAGCGACAGATTCATTTATTTTTGTATCGCTGCATTTGTCATCAAAATAAAACCATGCAAGGGGTTTAGAGTGAGGCAATAGATTATACATTTAGCCTGACGGTAGTAAAGTAAGAGAAAGAACTCAAGAGAAGATGAAAAACAGGCACTGAAAATGTGTGAGATGTCATGGGACATCTTTTACTTGTGCAAATCATGTCCATACTGCGATGTCGCACATCTCAGCAGCGTTCGGAGAGCTCTTCAGGTGCCAGGTGCTATGACGGGGCTGTATTTAAGCGTTTTGTAATTTATAATACTCATTACTTCGAATGTTTCTAAGCATTCAATTTTGATAACCTTGTAGAATCAAAGTTTCAACTTTGCAATAATGAAAATAAAGTTAGTTTTTTTTTGGTGGTTAAATTAATGTATATAAAGGTGCTCTAATCATAATGTACTTAGTGTACAAAGCCCTTCTTCTATGCATGTATTTAAATGCCTTCAGCTGAACTGTTTTTTTGTTAAACAAAATGCTTTTTGTGATTTTACAACAATTATCTGAAGAAATTCGTATTCAGTCATTACAAGAGGTAAAAAACAAGTTTATCTATATTACTCACACAACAGAATCTGCTATTGCTACCATGATATCATAATCAAATTATTTTTCCTATGGACCCCCCCCCCTCCTGTTGCTGAATTAAACTGGAACTTATTTGGTTTTAAAAGCTGTGAGGGATATATTTTTTTTTCTTGCTTTTTCTTTGTAATATTAATGGGCACAACTTTGCGTTCTCAAAGAGAGAAGGGTACTGAAATTTACAACAATCACAAATAGAACTGTTTTTGTAATGTCAAGCTGTGATTTACTGACAAAAAAGGAATGAATTTATTAAAGGTATAGACCAGTTCTGGTCATGCGACTGCATTGGAAAAGAAACGTTGATCATTTAGCATATAAGTATTGGTGTGCAGTGCAAAGTTCTGGAATCATCAAAATGATAAAACATTTGGCCCAGTCTTGGTAAAGTTACAAGCACTGCACACCGAAAGATGTATTTGGGACTTCGCGATATCTATCCAGTCCGGATAGATAATAATAATTTACCAAATATATCAATTAGTAGGCGGTTTCACGGCACAATTTGTATCATCACGTTTTAGTAAAAACATATTCTTTCACATGATTGGTAATAAGAGCTTCCATTTCATTTGTTGAGGTGGGGGGGGGGGGGGCGTTTCCAAAACTGATCTATACCTTTAAGTACACAATCTTAATTATTTTGAATACTTACGAGTCCCCTGACGAGCATGAACCGTGAATAGGTGTGACCAGTGATGCCATAGTAACCAACATCACCACCGGTAGAAGAAGGCCCGAAGTAACCAAAGCCATTATCACCAAGCTAGCACGATTGACTGAAAATGAAAGTAATCGACATGAACAATCATCAGTGAAATAAAACCAATTGTGTACTACTTTCTACGGTAGGCCTACTGGACTACTCATATTCTTTAAAACGAAAAGGGGAGAGAAAGGACAAGGAAACTGTTATTTATTTCTCATACTTCGGGCTCTGTATTGATCGTTTCCAGGCACTCCTTGGTCGAGAAGAAATGTGTGGGGCAAAACACCATACCCAAAGATTAAGTAGTAGCACTGAGAAAGTAGTATGAGAGTCTAGAGTCCTCACCGATATACCACAGTGCTCTATAATAATAATAATAATAATAATATCGAATATTTAGGAGCGCTAAAAACAATAAGTACCATAGCGCTTACAAATACAAATATATGTAAAGAGGACAAGAAAGTACAGTACAGGAAGTATATCACATAGATCATTGGGGGAAAAGGTGAGTTTTGAGGGATCTTTTGAAGGTGGCAAGACAGGTAATTTCCCTATAATGTAATTTTTGTATTTAGAAGCTGATAAATGACTCATTGACATTTGTTTTCAATTTGATATTATCCACATTCTCTTCAACCTTCATAATAAAAAGAAATTAAGGGGAAAAAATGTCCCCAACTCGTGCGCGGAGAATTAACCATAAAGGGAGAGTCAAGTTAATATTCTTACGATTAACGACGACGTATATTCAGGTTTTTCCGTCCATTTTTAACACTTGTGTCAATCAATTTCATACCTTTTTTTCATTAAATTTCGTCCCAAAACTCCTTAATCTTGCTCTTCGTATAGTCAATTTCATATTTGGTAATTGATTTTGTTTTACTTTGTCCAATCAATTTTATCATCCTCGGCTACCATGATCACATTTATATCATCTTCATTCTTTTTTTTTCTTCTGAATGGTTGTCAAAATAATAACATTTTTTGTCATTCACAGTGGTATCTAGCTTTATGTCCCAAAAGCCATCTTTAAGAGCAATGATTGTTGCTGAATGATGGAAACAGTTAGTCGTCATTGCTGCTCTTTAAGACAACCATGACATGGCGTAAAAATTCACTCCTTTGTGACTAATGGTAATTTGTTATACAGTTGGCAGATAGAGAGAGCACTGATCATTTTCATGATCGTCTCTACAAATTCTAATTGAATAAAAACTTGTTGAAGTAAAATGTTAGGCTTCAATTCCTTTCAAAAAATGAGATCGAGCACGCGATCTTAATCTCCTGGATGCAAGCCAAACAGAAACTTTACAACAATAAACAATATTTTGGTAGTATTTTACGTAGCGCCGAAGGGCAATTTTAATGGCAGATAAATTCATTTGTACCAGGTTTAATGATTTTAAAGAGAGCTGAATTTGAACCCTGGATCATCTCTCTTTCTCTCTCTTTCGCTCTCGCAAAACGATTCCACACTTGCAAAATAACGCTGAAAACGCTCACAATTTCTTTTTCACCTCTCCCTAGCGCTCAACCTTCTCTTTAATACACAGTCTTGTGTGAGCTTGTTGTGAGCTCAGCTTATCAAAGACTACTGTACACAATACATAATAACCTGAAATGGCGTTTTCGTTTTGTCAATTTTCTAACGATACAACAAGCTAATTTTCAAAGAAAGAAAGGGTTAAAGTACAAACCTGCATATAATCTGGCTGCAAAATATTTCTGTAAGAAGTTTGCGCATTTGCCAATTTTAAGTTTCATTTTTTGAAAATATGAAATATATCATCAAATGTTGCGATAAATGCTTTTTCTACAGTTTTGTTAGAAAATACGCCTACTAAAGGCTGCAATAGAATTTGGGATGGTTGAAAATAATATGTTTAAAGTTGCAAGGTTTATCGGCTTATTACAGTCTGCTATGAGGAGAATATTTGTTAGTAAAAAAAACTCACCTGGCTACATTTCAAGCACTTTCATTTTCGATGGCGTTTAATTAGGAATGTAATTTGATGTAATTTGATATATTATATTGCGCCCTCTCATTCTTATCTCTTTTCTATCAAAAATAGAATGCGCATTGCTTTTCTTATCTTCTTCTCATCCCCACGTGCAACTCATCCTTTTTGTATTATTTTCTGTACCCTAGATCCCTCACTTCTTTTGTCATGTAAAGTACTGTCTTGTCCCGTTCTCGTCTCTGTTGGCATCCCCCCGTTTTTTCCTATTCTGTACTTCGTTTTGTAGTTAAGAATTAATCCTAAGTACGCTATCATGTGAGGGGTCCACACTTGTACAAGCATTTCTTTTTAGCGGACCCCTTTGTTTCCAATCTGTATTCTTACATTGTTGTTAATGTTTATATCTGATTTGTCATGCCTCGTTGGAAACATAAATACTTTGAATATAATGGAATCGAAGAAATGAAAAAGGGTCGCAGCTAGTAATTTTAGTTTTCCCTCGTGAAGCACTTGCGCATTAGCACACTGTTAAATAAATTGTAGATCTCATGAACTTCAATAAAGGTATTTCTGTTTCTGTATTGTTAGGTGTTGTAAGTTACGATTCTAACATGTTGCATTTCTGGTTTGTTATCAAAAAGTTTGTCGCATCGACCTGTTTCTCATTCTTACTATCTTTAAATCCTATATGAACAAGATTAGAAGTACTCATTATTAAATCCAGTGTCATAATGTATTATTTTCGTATACCTCACGCCGGACATGATTCATGATAAAACGACAAATTGTTTCTGCTTTACGTCTGAATGCTAGCTGTACATTGAGAACAGTGCAGTACAGTACAATACAAAAGAGAGATATGTCACTGTACTAAGTTTCATAAAGTTATATTACTTAGTATATTGTATGAACTGCCCTTTTCCATGACAAACAATTTCTTTAATAGCTGAGAGCGAATTCCTCCCTAAGAATATACGTATAAAGTGCACATGATTGAGGGAAAACAGAATGCCGTTGTACACAAATTCCTAGCCTCTTTCATCGTATGACTGTATGAGGGTACAGAGAAGGTTACGCCTGGAACTGATTTACAGAGCCCATCACATTCACCACATAGATTTTAGCATTAAAAATTCCTCATGGAAAGCTGGAATTTTGGAATTATGTATTTTATATATACGTTTTTATAATGAGATCAATAAAACATGCTATATTGTTGAAGATCACTTCATTATTCAGGCAAGACAATAAGCTCTGCGGCGGGCCCGTATTTACAAAATTACCTCAAGCATTGTAATGGAAGTTGTCGGTTCCCGCGGTGTATAAATAATTATTCATGACTATCATCAACGGGTCCAACACGGTAGATATAGCATAAGTGTTAATATTTTAGTAATTAAATTACATGATTTTTCACGCATTTCCTATTGTGTCGTGATGAATAGCTTCAGGACTTACGGGGTCCCCTCAGGTGCCCTACTAGTGATGTAATATCGGTTCAACAGTGACGTAACAATGCAAGTACCTTAAGTATAACACACTTACAAATACATCATCTAACTATAGTTTGATGCTCTTGCATCACGTATGTTACATTTTTTCCATTAAAATCAGACGTTTGGGTACCTGAAATACATTATTTGGCTATCAAAGCCTCATACCCACATGTATGATCGCAATTTGATACCGAAATAGAGATTTACAGTGATCCTTTTACACCAGAAAATAGCTTAAATCACTCCTCTTGACTGTCTAAAGTAGCTGATTCTTTGGACCCTTTTGGGGCAACTTCAGGGCTCATGTGTTCTTCTGTAATACCTATACCATATTTCATTGTATTGTTCATTGTTTTTTTTTATAATAATAATAATAATAAGATATTTGGATACCGCAACTTACAAATTGTCTCTAAACAAATATTATTCAACCACACTATTGTTCTGAAATGCCTAAAAACACTTGTGGGTCCCTAAGACATAAACTTTGGGCACCGATATTTGACAATCAGTCCATGATATCATTTTTAGTATTAAATTTACTTATAAGTGGTTGGCCAATGTCAAATATCATGCCTAATTTTGAAGCTGCCTGTAACTACCACACAAACTAAGCACACCTTCTTTATTCGAAAGATGTTATCATAATACGTAATATTCAGAGTCGTTTAGTGGCCACCCCTAAATCATATTAATCCCCGACAAAAACGAATTTAAATGAGGGTGTACAGTACCTTAAACTCTAACTTGACTTCAGACTTAGAACTTCAGTCCGATCTAGAGACGTGTGATGCTCTTGAGGATCTAAATCGGTTGTCTCACGTTTAGTTTTGGCGACTCATTCTTGTATCTTGCTACTTTGACACATATCGTTGTAACAAATTGTCTAAAGCCTAAAGTCCGGGGCTTACTTCGTTCCACCGGGTCTTCGCGTCTTCGGGTTACACAAACTTTTGTGACTAATCAAGCGGCACTCTCCGAAGGGCCGTGTTTATAGCGTTTGTGAAAAAACCTGCCCCTTATAATCAAATCGTCGGTCGCAGTTTATCCGACATTTTAAGAATTATCAGAGTGTTCCTGATACTAACATCCAAAGAGACCGGCAAAGTTGGCCTTACGGGCCTTCTAGAGTGTTTTTAGAGGGTTCACGAGACCAATAGTCCATGAAACCAGCAATGTTGGTCTCACAGGCCTTCTGAAGTATTATCACAGATTTTGCGAGATTATAGCCCATGAGACCGGTATTAACGGTCTCACTGGCCTTTTGAAGTGTAATCACAGGGATATGAGACCGATAGGTTTTTTTTTTTTAATTTTTCATTTCTATTATCTCTTTTGTCGCGATTTAGATCACCATATTTGGGTCCGTCGGTGCCGTTCTCGACAGAGAAAGGCATGTTATGATTAGGTGTACTGAGGCAAAACTTTTAAAGCAACCTGCCATACTTGAAGGATGTGTAAATGATTGAAATATGAGCAATATGCATACAAATAAAAGAATTGGATGCTATTCATCATTTTATTTGTAATAGAACACTTGAATTCATGATTTTCTATTTTGGGACATACCCGACCTTCGTGCAGCACGACTTTAGTGACTAAAGCACACGTGACGGGAGGCTCATGGTTCATTATATTCATGTGTTGTCCCTGTACTTCCTCTATTATTTGGGGCACTCGATATATTGTCCTTCAAGTATTGTTTACATTTAAAAATTAGCTCATAGTATCTTGAAATATAGCTTGAAATAGCTTCTATTCGATTACTTAGCAAGGGAAACAATCTCTCAAAAATGTACAGTTTCCTTGCTAGCTATTCTTTCATGAGAGATACCACTTTGATTTAAATAGCGATGTCAGAGTCACACAATCACTTGAGATACCCACTGATCTATATTTCAGTTACGATGTGGGAAACTTACCTGAGAAATGCGTAACAATAGTTTTCTAATAATAACCCTCTATTTATAATGCATTCAATCAATATAATTATGTTCTATCATAACGTATAGTGAAAAGATTTTTGGTTCAGCTATTTCGAAGAGTTGTTTAAGCTGTCCCTTTTGTTAAACAATATTTGGCATGCACAAGGTGCTGCTTGGTCAGACAGAGCTCCATCAAATATTCAATAAAGTGCCGTACATAGATCAGCTCAAAGAAATCACCTGTTTGATATGCCCGAGTAACAAGATGGATGATGTTTGCATCGATGACTCTCGGTGTAAAATTCCAAGTCATTATGCAACAACCTTTCCATGTTATGCAGGTGAAGGAGAGGTATATTGGTTAGGGTTCTTGACTCTCATTTGAGAGGTCCGAGGTTCGATCCTCGTTTGGTGCTTATATCCTTGGACAAGATGCTTTGTACACATTGTCTCTCTCTCGACACAAAAGGGCCGTGTTTAAAGGCATCGTTTAATAATTTTGAAGCCCAAAACAAAATTACGCTTCAAAATGATCATGAAGTGCCTCAAAAAAGAAAAAAAGCTTTGAGTGACCGGTTTTACCAGAATTATATTACCCAATAGACTGCAGGCTAGTGTTATAAAAAACGTTAGAAAAAAGATAAATCAAATTTCGATTTCCGATCATAAATATCTTGATAATCAAGCAGACAGGCGATAGGCTGGTAAAAGTCATGGGATTCCTGACTGACCTAAAGGTTTATTATTATGATTGCAACATGAGCTAATATAAATCCAGGATTTTGTTTCAGAATATGGGGCTATGTTGCCGAGTCACGTTTATGAAAAAAACCTGTCACTTATAGCCAAAGCGTCAGGTACAGTTTACCCGACATTTCCCGAAGAAATACGCTACAGGAAATCTATGAAACAAGCGTCTCGACTAAACAGTTTTCTAATACAAGATAAAATAATCAAAGAGTTCCAAAAAAGAAGGCCAGCGATCGACAATTAGTCAGCGTCTGAATTTATCGGCATGTTTTCCCAAATTATGTACAGGGGTAAAGATTGTATCTCAAGGACCATCTCTAAAAGTCTTGTGACTTTTTACACTCAGTCATGAGACCGGCAATGTCGGTCCCACGGGCCTTCTGAATAGCTTTCAGGGGATTTACGATACTGATAGCCCATGAGACAGGCAATGTTGGTCTCACGGGTCTTCAGAAGTGTTATCAGATGATTCACGAGATGAATATCCCATGAGATCGGCATTAAAGGTGTCACTGGCCTTTTGAAGTGTAATCACAGGGTTAAAAACCCGAAAGTTTGTTAGGTTGACAATTGTCAATTTCTATAATATTTGAATCTCTTTTGTCGCGATTTACGTCACCATATTTGGCAACATCGGTGCCGTTCTCGACAGAGAAAAGCATGTTATGATTGAGTTTACTGAGGCAGAACTATGAAAGCGACCTGCAGTTTGTGAAGAATGTGAAAAATGATTGAAATATGAGCAGTATTCATGCACATAAAAGAAAAGTATGCTATTCAACTTCTTATTTGCACCAGAAATCTTGGATTCAATGATCTTCTATTTTGGGACATAATAGACCCACGTGTAGCACGACTGCAGTACACGTGACGAGAGGCTTATGATTAATTGTATTTATTTTGGGTCCCTGTACTACCTCTTTTAATTTGGGCACTCGATATCTTGTCCTTCAAGGTGTGTATACTTCTCATACATAACAAAATATGAATCAGTACAGAGTACGATCAGACGTTAAAGGGAAATGAAACCCAATAAACATTAGCTTACAGTATCTTGAAATATCAAGAAACAATTATATTTGAATACTTAGCAAGTAAAACAATCTTTCTGAAATGCGCGGTTTCCTTGCTAGCTATTCTCCCATGGGAGTCAACATTTTGATTTAAATAATGATGTCAGAGTACAATGACGTGAGATACCCACTGACATGTGTTATGTTTTACGTACATGTGGGTTGGTGCAAAGACGCAGTAAGCAGGACACATTTTAGACCATCATAATGTTGACTTCCAACTCCATGTTTATATAATGCCAAGTCCCAACACTGCGCATGCGTGCAAGCCATGATCACTACAAAGATGTCATAACACATCTCGATACATAACACTGCTTCCTCCTAATTTAATGACCCGTTTTACAAGCACTTTTCTTCAGTCTTAAACATTGTAATTGGTATAAATTGACTCAATTCTTTATATGTTAGTGTTACAAATTAAAGATGCATAATTATCTTAAATAGAATATACCTTTAATTATTACATCTTTTGACGGATTTTGTGTTGATATTATGTAATCCCTCATTAACACTGGCTTTTAACTGAACCATTGTGTAACCTACAAGCTGAGAATGACACATGTTTATGAAATTGTTATTATACAACTTTTCAAACGATTTTAAAGCACATTGATGTAATTTATATAAATGACACAACTTCTGCATGTACGCAAATATGACTGAAGTTTAAACAATAATCATAGTTTTCATTTCGAGCTGACAATATGTCATTTTGAACCAATCAATCAAATTCAAACCTTCCTTCCTTATATTAAAAACAATTTTTCTTTGGAATAAACTCGATATTCATATTACCAATCTGTGTAATTTGTCATCATTACTAACACAAACGATGCTTTTGCAGATTTATTACTATCAAATCTGCAAATGTTAAACATTCATCTGTTAACAATAAAATCATGAAATTTGAGGGTATCTTTGTATGTTCGACACCCTCCTTCCCGAAAAGAAATGATCAGGGTCTAACACTCACGGCTGTAGGTTCATGATCAGACACACACAAACGAATACACAAGTAGCACGTAGAGAACCAGACCCGCTGTACACAAATTTCCGTAAAGCTCGATAGTATGGGTGGCCATTAGGGCCAATATTAAACATGCACAAAAACAAACAAAGATGCATACAAACAAACGAATACGATGTGATGTCTGTTGGACTTTATCCTTTTTTCATGTTCGTGATTGATTTCTATTTGCTTACCGTAAACTAGAACGCCCTCTGCTTCTTCTGGGTAGTTTTTTTTTTTGCTCTGACCTTCTTTTTTTAATTGGTCCTTTCTTCTGGTTACTTCGTCTATTTTGCTCTGACCTTTGTTTGCTTGTATGCACCTTTGTTTGTTTTTGTGGATATGACTATTGGTCCTAATGGCCGCTTATACTATAGTCACATTATTGTGTAGGTACACAATGTGATGAAATGTTATACTGTGTGAGTAAAAAAAAAGTTTACACCTAGAAAATTGCTAATTATTTTAAAAATCATCTTTGGACAGTAAATTATTATACATCTTATGAAAGAGTGTTTTATCCCAAATTATTTGGTATCATTTTTGTGTGGTATGTGTTCATGCTTGGATGAACAGGAGGCATTGTTTGGTCCTATTTTGAACCCCTGTAAGTGATGTTTTCCTGGCATCTACTAACACAATGCCATTGTGTTAGTGCATATCACATTTTCACTTGGCAACCCAAGGGGGGGGGGGTTAACCCCATGCCCCCCCCCCTCCTCCGTGGATCCTCCCCTACTAATATATTATGTGCATACCAAATGAGCAATGATATGCTCCATTGGGTATTTGTATGCTAACAGAAGGGTCTAGGTGCAAATCCCTTTATTTTACAAATCACTGTCATCAGCATGCCAAACGAGTACTGATGCTTGATTTGGTATTTGCAATAGGCCATTTTCGTAATGTAACAAATGTAATACATAAGTCTTTGTGAAGTGCCTCAATACAAGTTATTTCATTCACCTGATAAGAATAATAGTATTTCAATAGTCAGAATGCAAACTTCATATATTAAGTGTTGCTAGGTAGGTCAAACCATAATGTTTGTCCAACCTGGCAAGAACTAATGTATGCAGTTCGGATTCTGTCTATTGAAATACTATTATTCTTTTCAGGTGAATGAAATAATATGTATTGAGGCACTTCATAAAGACTCATGCATTCATTTGGTTACATTATGAAAATGGCCTATTGGCGTGACTGACCCACGGCCGGCCGACTTTCACGTCGGTCAGCCGTGTCGCTCCCGCCAAAGAATGCTTGGACTTTTTATTCCAACGTCCCTCTTATTGTGCTGTGTTAAAAGTGTGCCCTCTTTTGTTCAAGCAAAGCAACACCTGGAAATAAACACTTTCACTTTTTTGTGAATGACTATACTCGAATGTTTGAGCGAGTGACCCCGATTGTTTAATGTAACATTTGCATAACGAACGAGTAATAGGCCATTTTCGTAATGTAACCAAATTTAATGCATAAGTCTTTGTGAAGTGCCTCAATACAAATTATTTCATTCATCTGATAAGAATAATAGTATTTCAATAGTCAGAGCTAGGTAGGTCAAGCCATTATGTTTGCCCTACCTGGCAACAACTAATGTATGCAGTTCGAATTCTGTCTATTGAAATACTATTATTCTTATCAGGTGAATGAAATAATTTCTATTGAGACACTTCACAAAGACTTATGCATTAAATTTGGTTACATTACGAAAATGGCCTATTGGCGTGATTTAAGCCACGGCTGGCCGACCTTCACGTTATACAGCCGTTATGCGCTCTCCACCAAGGAATGCTTAGATTTTTATTCCAACGCCCCTCCTATTGTGTATCAAAATTTTGCCCTCTTTTGTTTAAGCAAAGCAACATGTGAAAATTACCCTTTCACCTTTTAAAGAATGACTATACTCCATTTTCCAAAGAACATTAACATAATAATATGAGATACCAATAGGCCACTACCGCAATGCATTCATATCCGATCGAAAGGAAATACCAACGAGCTTTTACACTCGCTCTTTTTTTGTAATGGCCTAAAAGAACAATGTATTCTGAGGGGGGGATTCTGGCGGCATTCCGAATGCTAGTCGAATAAATTCGTGGCACCTATATAAGTAATTCGATATGTTTCGTTTGAGCAATATTTGACCATGGCAACGTCACGGAAAGGAACTGTATCAAATTGGTACGTGGTGGAGTCTGCCGAGAGATTAGAGAAAGCAATGTTACAAGCAACGTCTACAAATTTGTTAGATTTTGTTGGCCGTCATAGCTATAAAAACAGGAACAGGGTCTTGAAGTCGGAAATGACCTACAGTAGTACATTCACGCAGCAGTACAAAACTTGGCAGAAACTTAAGGATGGGCAATACTTTGTTGTAAAGGGGCTCCGGAGTGGCGAGGAGATCAGACTAACTGCGGATTGTAAGGTCAGTAATTATATTCTAACCATTATTATGGATAAACGAAAAATAAAAATTACCTGTTTTTTAACACTACGTTGCTGAAGTTCCCTAAAATATTTAAAATAAATATGACCATTTGGATTTATAAAAGTTGTGAAACTAATATTTTATATAAAATCTCCTATATTCCTATCATTGCAACTGCCCCGCCCCCGTACGTCTTTCACTCGACCAATAACCGGCCGGGCAGCGTCATTTTCGTCTGCAGCACAGATTGGGGCTTTAAAAAAAAAAGAGGTCTTGATTGAGCCCTAACCCTACCCCTAACCCTACCCCTAACCCTAACCCTAAACTTTCCCATAGGCTCAACACGGACCTAACCCCAATCTGTGCCGCCGGAAAAAATAACGCGGCCGGGCACCTACCGGGCGCCGCTGAATATGTGACCACGCATGCCGTAGAAATGAAAATCGGCAGGTTCCCGTACGGTCTCTAAAAGCCACGGCAAGCCGCCAGTTAGAGAAAATCGTACGGGGCCCGGTGTATATGAGTATGACCCAGGCATTTACTTAGAAGGGGGAACCGAGAAATAGTTTCCATGCAACCTACGCTTTCTATTTACATAACCCTTGACATTGGCCGATTTAAACGCACACATGAATTATTTTAAATAAAAGTGAAGAAATGCATGTTTTTTATCTTTTTTTCGTGTCCTAGGTATTCCGTGTAGGATGCAAGTTTGATATTGAACAGAGATTGGACAGAGAATACAAAACACCTGCAGTGATGAAAATCAAATAAGTTAAGGCCTCGCCTGTGAAGCGCAGATTAAGTTTGAAGGGGACTGATTCGGTAAGTATTAAAGATAAAGATCAGTTCTGGTCATGCGATTGCATTGTGAAAGAAACGTTGTGGAATCGATCAGAACAGGTTGATCATCTAGCATAGTATTGATGTGTACTGCAAGGTTCTGGATTCATCAAAATGATAAAGAAATTTGGCCCAGTCTTGGTAAAGTTACAAGCACCGTACCCAGAAAGATGTATATCGGACTACGCACACGAGTGCGACACTTGCGTTATATCTATCACATCCCAATAGATAAACTAATTTACCAAATATATCAATTAGTAGGCGGTTTCCCGGCTAATTTGTTATCATCATGTATTAGTCGAAACATATTCTTTCACATGATTGGTAATAAGAGCTTCCATTAAATTTTTTTTGAAATTGGGGCGTTTCCTATACTGGTCTTTACCTTGGAAACAAAGTAGTTGGATACATTTTGAAAAGATTGTTGGAATATGTCAAATAATACATCCTTGCCATGGATTATAGTTGGAAGGAAAGTGCAACTTATTCCAGTTTAATTGACTCGTATTAAGCCATTTAAAATTGTTTAGATGGCACATTCCGGGAGCATATTCCAGAATGCTACTCATTCAGACACTATTCCGGAAGTAGCGAGGCGAGGCATCGTTTAACAATGTTAAATCTGAGATGCATGGCTGACGTGTCATCAGTGTCTGTGATATGGTGTAATAGTGAGGCCCTAAAAATTCACGCTTCAAAATGATCATGAAGTGCCTCAAAAGTAAAAAAATCTTTGAGTGACTAGTTTTACTATACTCGTTTTCCCCAATAGACTGTAGTGTTATGAAAACCGTTAGGAAAACGCAAAATTTGATTTCCGGATTTCCAATCATAAATATCTTGATAATCCGACAAGCGATCGGATTGTTAAAGTCAGGGGGTTCCTGACTGACTTAAAAGTTTATAATCATCATTGTATCATGAGCTAAATCCATGATTTTGTTTCAGAATCTGAGACGAAGTTACCAAATTCCTTCAAGCACCGCATTCTAGCTCGCGGCTGAAAATTGGATTAAGGCCATTTTAATTTTGTTAGCGTCCTGCCTTTTCAAAAAATAGGAAGGGGAGGTCTTTATTTTTTTATTCAAGATGGCCGCTTACATTAATTTTTTGTTTTGAACAAGATCATTTTAGCAGAATGTTTTTCATGTTTTTACATAAATTTAAAACATTTTTTTTTTAATGATATACAAAAAAGAAGAAAAAGTAGGCAGCCTCAAAAAAAGCAAGCTTACGGGAACGCTAAACATGACTTTTTGGTTTAATGGCCTAATACAAAAATTGCTACTGTGTTTTATGCATTTTAATATTTAAATTTTGCGCTATATTTGTTAAACAGTTTTCTTGCAGTATACTTTGAATATTTGCTTAACTTGCTCTCCTTTTAAAAACGTATTTTTCAGATCAGTGACATAGAGGAGAAGAAAGAAGAAAGAAAGATGAGGGAACTTCACCTCACAGACAGAAGCGGTAGCACATCCGTTTGTCTGTGGGGTGATCTCGCCGATCACCCAATGGTAGTTTTAGAATCGATAACAATTGGCCCATTGACTGTCCGGCAGGACAGAAGGTCAAACGAAAAAAGTTGTATTCGGTAACTACAACCAGCATCAAGGTGAATATTATAAATTGACTTTGTTTTATTAATCATTAAGTTATCCATAGTCATACTTTATTAATTTTGAAAACTTTGGATAGCATTGTTAAAATGGCATAAACGATAGACCTTCAAATTTAAACGGGTGTTGTCCGTGTAATTTGTGGTTAAAACGGAATTAGAAAATATACAACAAAAAGCAATTATTTTCAAAAATGTTATTGACCACTTTTTAGCAGCTGTTATAGCATCACTGCATGGCAATATTTTACGTGCCTTTTCTTTTACACATATATTACCAGTTGGTGGTATATGTTAAAATATTACATGCAATTAAGATTATTTCATAAAGCGGCAAAGAGCAAAGTAAAGTACTGAAGGGTTTTTCTACACTGTTGTTAAATTAACGATCATTTTGGAATATTGTACATTAACATTTCCATGTGACCATAACATGGTTTATTTTGTTCAATTATACAGAAGAACGAATTCTGGACTTGTGTAGTTGAGGGAGTGACAGATCCTGATGTGTAAGTATTGTTAGAAGTGAAGATATATGTATAATGATTGAATTTTTGTAAAGTAGATTAAATTACAGATTAAAGGTATTGTGAGCATATAGTTTACGATTAATTTTATTAATTTGTTATGACAGGTTGATCGTTTAATGATCATTGTTTATATCATCTATACATTAACGTGAACCATGCACTGTTGTATAGTTTTTCTTTTGCAATCAGATAAATAGCGATATTAAAACATTGAATTATTTCAAAATGGGTCTAAAAGTCATACCGTGCAATACATACTATGCAGTTTCCTTTTATATTTACATACAACATAATACAAAATGATTGACTTGAATGAGCAGAATAATAAAGTGATTGTATTGGAGAAATAACGCATTAAGTTAAAGCTAATGGGACTTTAAAACTTCTTTTGTATGCCATGTAATTTTTGAAGTAAAATAAATTGATAGAACTTCATGTTTTGTAGTCATATTTATTATATTTATTTATTACATTGATCAGCTCGCAGGCGGTTTTACATAATGGTCCAGCAGAAAGAAAAAAAATTAAGAACTGACACTAAAAGTATTGAAAAGGAAAATAGCAGGTTTATACAAACGGTAAAAATAGAAACCACATAAATAAGAACAAACATTAGGAAAAAATAGGGAGAGGGGAAAACAAAATATGCATACATCTTGAGGAAAAATACATCGATGGATAAGTGGATCGACACAAGTTATTATTGACAAGCAGGGGCGGATCTAGCTTTTTGCTAAGGGGGTGGTTTGACCAAAATAATGACGATGCGGAGCATCGTCCACGAACCGCGAAGCGGCGAGCCGATTTTTTTTGGGGTGTTTATTTGAACCCCGTAAGTGATGTTTTACTGGCATCTATTTACACAATGGAGACCATAAAAAGCAGTGCATGATATAACGTCTTTTTAAATCAAGTAACAGTTTAATACAGTTATATCCAGATTTATCATTTTTTTGGTTTAAGTTACCAGATGAGTTGAATATCTTCTCACAATAATTGCACTTGAAAGGGTTTCTCTCCAGCGTGCGTTTTTTTTTTTTTTTTTTGGGGGGGGGGGGCGCCCAAGGGGGGGGGGGGGTTTAAACCCCCTAAACCCCCCCCCCCCCCCCCCCCCCCCCCCCCCCGTAGATCCGCCGCCTGACAAGTGTCATATAATCATTTAGAGATTGAAAATAAAAATAAAACAATATTATGTTTGAGCAAGTACATAGGTCTACACCAAACAATTTTATAAAATAGATATCAAATATACAATGGAATATGAGTATATGTAATTTCCTAGATAATGGGGTTAGCAATCATTTTAGTAAGTTATTTGATACAATGCTGTTAGTAGTACTAATGGACGGCAGTGAACACATTTTATCGATTAAGTAAGATTTGTTATATTGGTGTTTAACACTGTCTACTGGATTGAAATGTTGGATATCATTGGGAAGCTTATTCCATTTTACCGCTCCAGCATACTTGGGAGATTGTTTAAATAAGGTCACGTTGGCTTTTGGCAATACTGCATTTAGAGAGTTTGCATTTCTTGTATTAAGGCCATGGCGGTCGAAATAAATTATATTTCCTTTAATAAGCGAGGTGGAGCAATGCCCATTATACACGTGAACATAAGCATAGCCGAAAATAACCACGGGGTGATTATAGTTTGCCAGGAAAGTTGTTTTATCAATGTGTTGCCGCTTGCAATTTCATAGTCAGAGATACCAGTTAACATATCTAGCAGCTCTTTTCTGCAATCTCTAAAGGGGCAGCTTGTAGCTGGCTGGGCAGAGATTGCATAGTCTCTGCAGGGTTGGATTATACACCTATAAAGGGTGCTCAATAGTTCTGAATTTAGGAATTTACTCGGCTTTCCTAGAGAATACATTTGACAAACGATAGATTTACATAAGTCCAGAAGCGGATCTAGAGGGGGGGTTGGGGGGGTTGCAACCCCCCCCCCCCCCCCCCTTGGGCGCCCCCCCCCCCCCAAAAAAAAAGGGGGAAAAAAGAAAAAAAGAAAGAAAGAAAGAAAGAAAAAAGAACGCACGCTGGAGAGAAACCCTTTCAAGTGCAATTATTGTGAGAAGATATTCAACTCATCTGGTAACTTAACCAAACACATGATAACTCTGGATATAACTATGTATTAAACTGTTACTTGATTTAAAAAGACGTTATCATGCACTGCTTTTTATGGTCTCCATTGTGTTAATAGATGCCAGGAAAACATCACTTACGGGGTTCAAATAAACACCCCCCAAAAAATCGGCTCGCCGCTTCGCGGCTCGTGGACGATGCTCCGCATCGTCATTATTTTGGTCAAACCCCCCCCCTTAGCAAAAAGCTAGATCCGCCCCTGAAGTCTATTAAATATACATACCACTTCAAGTTTCCATCAATCACTATAATACTAAGTATCTTATAGATTTCACCTGTTCGATCAGTTTATCTTTTATAAATATATATTTTATATCTCAGAACATCTTAATTGTATTTGTATTGTTTTGGTTTTACTTGTGTTAATGCGTAATCGATTTCGATTATACCAATTATTTAGTGTAATTTCTTTGTTACATCATCTAACTTACTATCTGCAACACAGACTACAACATCATCAGCAAATATGTTGCAGACGCCTTCAGTTATACATTCTGGTTTTGGAAACTGTTTGTATTCTTGTTACATTGTTACCTTTTTTAGAGGTCATTAAATTTGATATTTTTTATGCACATCATCAACATTTTCTTTTTCTTGATTTACATTTATTTCTATTAAAGCTTTCGCGTAGAACTACTTCAAAAAGGAACTACTTCTAAAAGGCGGTGATTGCCTGGAACTTTGGAAAGATTTCGGCATAACGTTCGATGCACTTCCAATGGGAATAATTATCCATAGATAGGGCAACAAGATCATTGGAATCCAGGCTATGTCAGGTTTCTGTATTGAATACTTTTATTTATTGAATTTTAATCACTTGTTAAAATTAATAATATACGGGGAAGGCACAACTATTAGCTTAATTTTTTCTTGAGCTTCGATGATTTCTTTCGTGCCATAATTCGTGTAAAGACACATATGTTTTGTAATGGGCATAGTATTAATATTTCCATATTTTATTCATATTAAACTTAGATTGGAGGTAACCATGAATTGTTATCTTTAATTTTGTTTTTTCCTTAAAGAAATAATATTTTGCACCAAAGGTATTTCTTATAATTTAAAAATTGTAAACGATTTGCATACAAAAAATTGATAAGATTTTATTTTCCACGCAAATTTAAAAAGGTCATGAATCAGAAATGTATCATTTGTTTGTTACTTCCTTGCTAAAAGATGAACAAAGGTTTAAAAAAACAAAGCCAATAACATTTTGTTGCCGTTTTTGACAGTGTTTGAAAAGAATTCCAATATTTGTAAACGGAATAAGTTTAGTGGGTACATGCATGTTGTGATTGGAGTGAGAGTCAATCTAATCTATTCAAGTTTGAGTATGCTTTCATAATTCAACATTTTCTATTAGATTATTATAACTATTTTCAAGGTAGAAGATATTTATTTGGCATTAACCTTATTTGTATGGTTCTATGTTTGGTTGTGGTAATGTCATCTTCATCTCTTATTGTCTAATTCATTGTTATTATTTCCTTTTTGGCGGTGTGGATTTTGCAGATGGACATTTATATGAAGACACTTGTATGCGCTACAGCTACAGGTGATAACAGTGACAAAGCATACAGTGATGTTTTTGGTAAAGTCCACTCACGGAGAAGTCCACCCTAATATTAATTTTGTCTTTCTCAAAAGATGCACTCGTACTATAATTATTGCAAATATGTTTTTATCCGACCCATGAATGAAAGAAATCTATTCTGTGATCAATATCTGAGAAAACTAAAGTTTATGACATTTTCTCTACAGAGCAAATTGGAGAGGACCTCGCATAATTTTAGGGGCGAACATAAATACTTAAATGGGTTTTGGCTTATGTACCAATTGATAAATGAAGTCGGCTGTGTTGGAGAAAAAAGGAGGGGAAATTAGATTACGAATTATAAATTGTTGTAAGACAGACAGACATTCTATTGGGTAAACTTATCGATTGTCTGCGCATTAACTGTCATAAAATGTTTATTTCTTGGTGCCGGTCCGTTCTTAGACTTTATATGCATGACTTATCACAGTATGTAAAAGAGCGTTTGCACAGATAATTTATGTTTCCTATTGGTATTCAGTTTGGGAAACAGCGGTTTAGTTTGATATACTTTTTAAGAGGTGTGTTCTTTGCCTTGCATGTTTCTTATGTGGCATTGATTAAATCTATTTCGTGAAAAAAAAGCAATGACGAATATCGTCATTGCAATAATGATGATAATGGTAATGATTATGATAATAATATTCATAATAATACTACTAATAATAATAATAATCATAACAATAAATATAATAAGAATAAATAACAAAATATATTAATGAATGCTACGACTACCGTGGACGCTAGATGGCGTACTCTCTGTAATCTTATATTGACTAGAAGCGTTCAATGCACTAAAATTCCGGTTGTTAGTTTCATATCACTATTTAGAAGCTAAATAAGGAAGATGAGATTTGTTTAGATTTCCTATCACGCACAATTGCCATCTCTTCGAAAATCAGATCGCAAGACGATCGTGTAGTGTGCATTAGGGGTTATAGTCTACCGCCTGGAAAGTCTAGAATCTGGCCGGTTCTTTATTCCCTTCACTTGATTCAAGCCGCCGAAGATGGCGTTAATAGACCTGTTGAATGCACGAATGAATCACCAGTCTTTCCCATTTATCTACCTGTTGAATGGTCCGGAATCTCATTGTCTGCTTACATTTTACATTTTCAATTTTACATGTTATGCTTCCATTCACTTGCAACACCTTTTTTAAATGTATACACGTATATTGAATAGTGATAAGGTTGTAGCAATCATGACATGGCGGAGTCAGATCAGATGGTATCCCAAGGTTTTAATTCATGTAGGCCTACTTCTTTTGCTCCAATGTACGAAGCCGAAGGTCGGGAGGGAGCTTTTTTTTTTTTTTTATATTTTGAAATTCCCAACACTTCTTGACAAGAAAAGTCCAGGGATGGGCGAGCAGACCTTAGCTAGTGAATGTGAGTGTTTGAGAATGCCCATATTGGTACAGGAGTGAGAATAGGAGAGTGAGCAAAGGGCCTGCTTGCTCATCCTTTGACCCACTCTCTTGTGTCACCTCACAATATTATATTTTAAACCTAACTTAATGTTTCTGTTATTGCATTGCCTTAGTCAAATTGTTTGTGAATCGTGTTATTTACTGTATACGCTGTGAGAATTTAAAACCACATTTTGTATGTATTATTGTCAATGTAAATTGTTTATAATTTAGCCATTTGGCTGCGAAGTGCAATTATAATAAAACCTTTTCAATCAATCAATCAATTATTAACGACCTCGTACGCTCATATATTTTCGCCGGGCGTCCTAATTTAAGGATCACGCCATCTTCGACTGGCAGCGAGTAAGTAGGGGGAGGTAGTCCAGAATCTGCCCGGTCCTTCAATTCCCTACACACTTGATTCCAGCCGTCGAAGATGGCGCTATCAACAAACTCATAATTATGCTCACCAGCCCAGCCTGATTTTTTTTTTTCGCCAGGCGTCCTAACTAGAGTACCTTTATATAGAAAGGTACTCTAGTCCTAACTTAACGATCACGCCATCATCGGCTGGTAGCAAGTAAGTAGGGAGAGTTAGCGTCGGTGTGGTGGAGATCAAAATTAAATCTATTGGCTGGACCGTTTCCGTGTCGCGCGCCCCATCGACTGAGGAAATAAAGAGAGTAGGATAGATGATTGGAAGAATACAAAATAGAATCTGGACTACCGATGGGCTTAAGGTTGATATTTAGGAAGTCTGGGAGATCCATCATCCTGTTAAAAATGAATGTCTTAATTTATAACAAAACTTGTCACACGACGATGCTCTTTCCTTAATAGTAATTTGAACTCCATTCCATCTTTTTTTACAAAACTCTATACCAACCCGTATTCTACTAAAATTAAAACCCGACGCTGGATTTCAATAATTGTCAAAAATCGGATTCGATAAAGGAATTAGATTTGGTTACATTACCAAAATGGCCTAATAGTAGAAGGCACTTCTACCAAGTTTAATTTTTATCCCTCTCTCTCTCTCTTTTCCCCTTCATCCTTCCCATCTCTTTCTCTCTCATTTCAGAGGGCTTACTTCGAACCATCGGGTCATAGCGTCCGGTCCGGTGGTCGCGTTACACGACCTTTCGTGAAACGAAAGCGGCGGGTAAGTGTCGGGTAAATTGGACCAGACCAATTGTAGATGAGAGGAATTTATTTCGCAAACATTATCCCCGACATTTTGTGAATTAAGGGCATGTTTTCACAAAATGTCTGGTAACGCGACCACCCGACCCGACGCAATTACCAGATGATTCGAAGTAAGCCTTTCAGAGGTAACGTCATGAACTCGGGGATACAAAGATGTGTTAAGTCCATGCAAGGTATACATTTCTTTACTGGAATGACTCGTATCTATGCGATACTTAATACAATGGTTTACTATAGTGTCATTTGGAATATATTCTGCATACGAACCTCAGGCACGTACATTCCAGGTTGTCAAGAACAACCTTTGCTTAAAAAGTATGCTTAAATTTGAACGTTAGTAAAACCGCTCTATTGTGCAAGCCGAATGATTGCATTAGAAAAATCAGACCTCAAGACTTGAATTAACAAAAATAATCCTTTAGCCCAGGGTCGGGTTTGACTTTTAGCAGAATAAAGGCCAAGGAGAACATTTTCAAGTCTGTGACGCTACCTTTTTCATCGTCAAAACATCTGCTGAGATTCAGAAGGGCATTAAAGATAAAGTTGAGTTCTGGTCATGCGATTGCATTGTGGAAGAAACGGTGAGGAATCGAGCAGAAAAGGTTGATTATCTAGCATATAAGTATTGATGTGTAGGCTACTGCAAGGTTCTGGAAACATCAACATGATACGAAATTGACAGTCTTGGTAAAGTTGCAAGCACTGTATCCAGAAATATGTATATGGGACTACATGAATATGTGGCATAAAAATCCGTCCCGATTTTTACGCTGTTACACGTCATATTTAGAATGGGAAGGCATTTGAAGAGCCATGCTTTTCAGGGAACATGTTTTATCCGATGTTCTTCTATACTTGCATAAAACCAATGATAACGCTCACTAATTATTTTTGACCTCTTCCCAGAACTCAACCTTCTCTTTAAGGTTAGTTTACAAACTGTACATTGTATCATTTATCTGCTTGGGTCCAATTTCATCGTATGTATTAACTTTACTTCTCATCTTGCCTTTCTCTCCCTCTTCCTCTCTGTCTCCCTCTCTCGTTTCTCTATGACCCAGCTGTTTATGTATTCTCTCCCTCTTGTTGTTGAACATGCAACAATATTCAATGCAATTCATGTCAAAATTGCAAGATCTTTAATCTGATCCCCACTCAATTTATGTTACTTGTGCTTTTAACTACTGATTTTTTTACTATGTTCATCTTTTTATATTTGATATATGCATTTATACTCAATTTGATGTGTCTGTTTTTATATATTGAGTGAATAAATGAATTGAATATAATTAGTGTATGTCCTTCTGGCTCTCAAAGATCAAATTACAAAACAGACCCAATGTGCCATTTTCATAATGTAACCAAATGTCATGCAAAAGTCTTTGTGAAGTGCCTCAATACAAATTATTTTATTTACTGTTACAAATCACTCATTAGTCGGAATTCAAATGGGATGTATTGGTTGTTGCTAGGTGGGACAAACATTATATCTTGCCATACCTAACATAGAATGCATGCTATATGCAATTGCAAATTGAAATGCAATTTTCCATAATGGTTGAATGAAATAATTTGAGGCACTTATGTATGCATTACATTTGGTACATTTATAAATGGGCTTCTTCTACAACAATTTTCTTGAAATCGTAATCTAGAATTTAAAAAAAATAATACAAAGTAGATAATAATACACAAATACAGACAATTTACGCTGTTTCCATCGTTTATTTACGATACATCAGCTCTCACACAAATATCAAAAAAACAATTGACGAAAAATTCAGACAAAATTTGTCAATGCTTAGAAATACATTTTACATTTGCTTTTTTTTAAGTAGAAAAAAAAAATACATATTCGTATATCTCATTAATCAACAATCTACAATTTCCCCCCCCCCCCCTTCCTCTTTATCTCTGCATAAAATTCTTCCTTTTTAATATTACAAATGACTCTTATATGAATTATTGACCGTGCCTGCTTTGGTTTGTTAGAGTTTTTTGAAAGAAATTCTCTATACCTCATTACTCTGTTACACTTCATATACATGCAAGCATTGAATATGCTCAGCACATTGTGATATCAAAGTTCTGTCATGTGTGTAATTCATATAGGCACTCATTGTCGCGTAAGGCACATATTTACGTTGATGTTATCAACACTAAACACCAGATTTATGAATGTTGAGGACTGCATTCTTCAATCCTAAAGTTCATTTTTGTTCAGAATTCATCCAAGATGATAATTTTTTGCCCGTTTTGTCCCTGATCTCTCATGGCCAATTTGGAAATTAGCCATACAATGATTAAACATAAATTTTAAAAAAATGATAAAAGTTTGGCTTCATGACTGGCTTACAATTGAAGTTTTCATGGCTATATGTGACAAGATATAAACTTAAACGATTAAAAGTGAATGTTTGTACGAGTGATATGTACTGTATACAGTCATATCCTGTTTAGTTCATTCAGGTCTATCATTATTTCAACATTTCATATGTCTTGAATCAAGTCCTTTGGAATTCAATGTGTCTTTAGAAAAATACAAAAAAGGCACATGGTGTGAGTGATTCCATCCTAAGCATTTTATTTGGAATCACGCCTTTCATCCAATTGCCTATCAGAAACTGAATTCATAACTTATCAAATAAGTAATATCTCTTTTACAACTATCCTCTTAATTACAAAAAAATAATAATCCTACTATAAAATTTGCATAAGTGGTGTGATTTTAAAGTAAACACTTTCATAGGGCAGTATCAATATGACCTAATAATAATAAAATTATAAGAGGGAAAAAACACAAAAAAGCAGCAAATGATTTAAGTACTTTGCATATATACTCTTTTTCACACAATATTTTGCATACTTTTTATTTGCATAAAGTAACCAAATATAATTTATAACTAGCTTATCAGAAATGCATTCTCTTACTCAAAATAAGTGATCATTTTACCCTGAACATTTCTTTCTACATGTAAGTGCATAAACTTTGCCATTTATAAACTTACATGCTCACCCGGTTATACGGAATATGAGCAAAACTGAACTTCAAAATCAGCAAATGAAATGTGAACTCAAGGGATTTAAAATATCTATCTTTCTTATTTGAAATATACTATCAGCAACAAGAAAAAAACAAGCTTAAAATTCTTTATCGAAAGAATATAAGCCGAGGCACTTCTGTGCTAAAATGTCTACATAATTATTTAACACTGGAAGAACAGAATGGAAGTCGACATTGTAAAATATAAACATTTAAAAATACAAAAAAAACATACGCAAAGTAACTGGCCAGGATTTTTCTCCTACAGATTCTTCCAGCCTTTCTTTATAACTAAACATAATACTAAAGCATAACGTGTCACAAAATAGCTATTCACTACACATTTATATTTATTCACCCTTCTCTTACACTGTGTCGAATGTATATACAATCTCTTATGCCAAAACTATTAATGTTGAGCACACATTCTGAATAATAAAAAGGTGAAGAAAAAAGGGGGAATATAAGCAAGTCTGAGTATTGAGGAAAATAACAATACAAATTTGGATTTTAAAAGGTTCATTATATAATCTTTCTGAAACCTGGATACCAAATTAAATCATTGGATATTGGACAATAAAGGGGCTTCTCCTCTGAAATTTCATTGTGATTGAATAATAACTGTCTATGGAATTGGCAAATCCTTTCACTTTCAAAGAATTAAATTGAAATAAACTTTGCTAAATTGATGAAATAAAGATCCAAAATTAATTACAGCCCAATCAAGCTCCCAACTTTTGAGTTCATTTTATAAAATTCCTGACCAAATATTCTCTTTACATGGTGATAATACAGCTATTCTCCAATATATGAATAGCCAAACTCCCTGTTTTCCAAAAGAAGAAATGCTAATATTATACACGTCTAAGCATCTCATTAAAACCCTGTCTACATAAATACTACAATGTGTTTGAGCCAAGATGAGTTCATATAAAAAAAAGTACCCTCTTATTTCGTTTTACTACAAAAGCAGCCTCGATTCTATTATATAAATAACAGAAATATGAAAGGAAATTTTTGTTGCATTGTCTTATTGTCCAATTATATGATAAAAATTGATAGTTGGAAGTGACACTTTGAAATGCACATACAAACTTGTGGATAAATCATTAAGGGAATTGACTGCAACTAAAATTGCAAAAAAATGTCATTTGTGTTTGGAAAGCACTAACAAATCTTTGAATTTGTATATGTCTTCATTTTTTTCTACTTTTAAACTAGACAACATACATCCACAACTTTATGGTTATACTTGGAGCACCTCGTTATGAAAAGGTACCCTCTTCACATCACCTTGCAAACCTGACCAATGTAAATTGTACAGAAATTACATACACATATCATAATATATCATCTTATCGTTTAAGTACAAAATGCAACACAATGGTAAAAACACAATATAAGTACAAGTCATTTCTCACATGGTGTATTCTACAAAACATTCTTAGCTATCTACATTTTTTTTATTCAGCCTCTTTGTACTGCATTATCTTTTTTTGACATATTTTGTATAAAAACAACTTTGTACAGGGTAAACCAAAAAAAAAATCAACACATGGATACATAAACAACTTTGATCTTATGTGTCGGTTGTCTGTTAGCGTCAATCATCCAATAACGCACTATTTATGCATCCATATCTAGCAGCCTCCTACAGTTCTTAGCACTTCAGTAGTAAATAAAATAAATGAATAATGACACCTAGCGTGAGCCTTGCTTAAGGGTGCCATTATTCTCTAGCCAGTTTCCCTGAGTTTTTCTTTCTCGCTGACAAGAAATGAAATGAAATAGGCTGCTGTGTTGTAAAAAATATATAAGTGTATTACAAGGCACACTTGGTATGAACAAAATCATTTCATGATCCAAGATTTGTCTTCCTCTCTTTCATTGTAAATAAACTTGTCGTCCACCAATCTTTTCTTATCACTTCCCACCATCCAAAATACCATGAGAGCAGTTTGTTTACCACTCTGAACAAATCAATAGGCCTCGCTGATTCTTCACTTGTATACTTCAGGATTGCCTTTAGAATAAACCAAAATAATCTTAACTTTTTCTTAACAACTTCTTACTATTTACTCTGCTTAATCAATGCTAACAATTCTTGTTTCACACGGAGGGGTCCCAGAGACCCAATTGTCTCCATATCTCTTTTCAAGATTAGCAATAAATATGCATTTTTCTTCCATCCTAGTTCACACACATTTAGAGTTTGGCGGAAGACTGCATATTTGTTTTTATTTGATACTGGAAGACTAGGCCACCTCGGGTTCATCATCTTTGGGGATGGCTGACTGGACAATTTTATAAAAAATGGTTCCAGACTTGGATTAAGAAGACTTCAAAAGAAGCTTCAGGAAAAACTAGATCGATGGCTTTCAAAGGGGGATGGAATCTCTCCCCATTTTTATCTCCTCAGCTGTGAATTATCTGCCAGGAATGGGACAAAGTTTGACCAAATCATCGAGAACGACCTCAAGAATTCTAAGATTGGTTGGTTATGTTTCACAGATTTATGCCAGTCATGGTATCCGAACGTCGCAGCCAAGGGTATTTGTGTTTGGAGGAATCTCCTGGAGGGGTGTACGATGTAGACAAAAGGGGCGCTTTTCTGATGTCGTCTTTCCAGGATACGTATTTTAAAATTTGGCACTTGGTAACTCTTTCACGACATCGCTGCCATGTGACTACACATCATAACACACACGCATCCAAGTCTACACATCCCACACACTCCACAACACTCCCATGCAGCGCTGAACGTGACTACTTGCCTGGCTCATGGATGATTGCCTTAACCGACAAACTGGATCCACAAGTGCCTAGTCTCAAAAAACCAAGCCGTTACAATTAATATGGAATTGAACAAAATCAATCTTTGAATTTTGCTGGTTAGAAAAATGAAGAGGGAGGAGAGTATTAAAATGCAGAGTCTGTTTCTTTCCACTCTGACATGCAGGTTGATGATTTAGTACATGCAGAATGGTCAGAGGTGTTCTTTGGACAGTGGTTTAGGGGTAGGCACTGTGGGATCCATCAGCCTGAGCTGAGACAAGTAGTCAGCACAATCAGTTAGCACTGCCTCTCTCCTACTACAAGGCATGTCAGGAAAAAAAAGGAAGAAAACATTGTCAGTGCTTCTTGAAAAAATGCAAAGCACAAATGTGTATGCACAATCACATGGCCATATAGTTTGAAGTAATGTTTCAATCTTACTTTGCTCTTTTCTTCCTTTTTTTTTCTGACACGCCTTGTAGCAGTCGTCGTCATCACTTATTTAATCCCAATGTGTGTCATGCCGTTCAGTTCCTGATGCAACTTCAAAGAGAGGCTAATCATAACACCTTGAACTGTCACTCTGCTGTCTGAACAAACATAGATTAATCATGTCAAACTCACATTAGGATTCCTGCCAATGTTCAGATGAGCTTGACTGTATGAGGTATTCTTGGAAGAGAGGAGAGTACCACTGCACAGGTTTCTCTCTCTAGAGTTGTTTTCTTTTCAATGTCAAGGGGTATATCCAGAATGACAGGGGATTACATGAATCATGATCAGCTCTTTGAAGTTGCATCATAGCCTGCTTGCAATGACACATTCAGGTAATATCAACCCATACTCTACATTAATTGTGGTAAGTATATATCACGGTGCAATTTTTAAGACAACAAAAATATTAGGAATAACTGACCGATCCACCCTGGTTACTGCTTAGGAGTTAAATGTATAAAAGGAGCTTGTGAAAGAGCATTTTGTTGCTTGTTAAAAAGACAATCACATCAACAATGACAATAGTATTGAAGTGATGAGAGAAAAAAATGAAAAACAACTTTCTACTTTCTAAGTTATCAAGAAAGATATAAAAGCTAATAAATTAATTTGTACAACAATGTGAAAAGTGGATATTCATAGCACTAGTTTGGTTGGCATGGTTATTACATTTCGTATCATTGGTTTGTTCTTTGTCTGAGGAACAAATTAGATGGAAATTAAAATGGAAGCATACAGGGAAAATGATGAAATGGCAATGAAAGTTACTCTAGTATAGCTACAAGGTCTTTGAATCTAACAAGCTTGGTCAAACAAACAACATAACTCGTCGTCATTAGGTCATATGTCCACATCATACTCATCGTACATCTGCAGAGGGAAGTATTATTGATTGCAGCATTAATGAACAAAACCTTCATGAGATTTTGTAGTACCCTGCCAGATCAGAGCTTCCGCAATGGGTTAAATACAGTAAAGGTTGATAGATGTCAAAGTCTTACAGACGTAACCGTGTATGGACAAGTTGAAAGAGACCAACAGAACAATCGTGACGAGAGAGGGATGATGCCATGTTTGACTGAGTTTGAGAGTAAGACCTCAACCGTAATCAACTACAAATCATAACAAGAATCTACAATATGCAAATGATAAACATTTTTTTGTTTTTCAAACAAAGTTAGCAGCCATGAGTGGGAGACTAATGCCTTTCCACAACCAAATAATATTCTGAATTAAACAGGGAATAATGGCGGTTTCAACAAGTAAACGGCTGTTAAGCTATAATGATAGATAACTAGAAATTAAAACGTACATGAGTAAGGGAGAGAATATTCTCAATAGAAATTAGGCGCATACGGATGACATTTTTCAAGAGGGTTATTTAGAAACTAAAACAACAAAAAACAAAGGATATATGGTAAAAAAGTACAAACCATTCATTAGTGGGTATTTCTAAATATTTTCAGTAGTGAATTTTGAATGTTTTGACAGTGGAAATAAAAATAAAACAAAATCACAGAATGTTGTTTTCTGCCGTTTGTCTTGGACTTTTAAGAAGAAGTGATGATAAATGGAAGCGGTTTGTTCCTTTTATTTCAGGCACGATAAAAACAAGCCTCAAAACTACATGAATAAATGTAAAGCAAGAAGGTTAAAGGTCACATGACTGTAGGACTGCCATCCTTGTTAATTTCTTTCTTTTCTTTTTAACAAAGAAGAATTAATGAATTCAAACTCAGCGTGAAGAGTATCACCATTGTGCGAGTGTGTGTGAGTGTGCAGCTTGCAACACTGTAAAGAAGCACGAAGGCAACTGATACAACGCAATGAAGGTCAGGTCAGATGATGAGGTCAAAGGTCATTGATGGCACGGGAAGATAAAACGAAGTAGAGTACTTGGAGTGCGTAGGATGCATGTTAGTTCAGGCTACGCTAGTTGCCCGCGGCGGCTGGGAAGGATCAAGTTAATGAAAAACCAAAAATTGGGAAGATAAAAACAGAAAAGAACCTCTTGTTAGTATCGACCAGATATTAGCCCGTTTTTTGTTTGTTTTCTTCCATTAATTTAGTATTGTAACTATCATCTGGGGCTATAAGTAAACCATATAATCACAACAACAAAAACATGTTAATAGTTTCCATACATTTTTGTTTTGTTAACTTTTTGTTTTGATTTTTTCTTGACAAACAAGGACATAATATTCTGGTTTGGAGAATAAAAAAACAATGCATGCATGAAAGGTGATTAAAGCAAATGACCTGGGATTTTCAACATTTAAAAAAAAGAAAAAATACTTCAGTTTTATATTCCAAATATGGAAGAATATATAGTAAATAATGTGTGAATAAAATAACTTGATTGTGATCTTCCTCCGGACCTGTTTCTTTATCATGGCAAGAAGTGTGACTCACAAAATAACACCTTTTTGATTCGTTGAAGGATGTGGAAATACTAGAGAATAGTCAAAGTAAAGTTTGTGTGTGGTCTCTTTTCTAGCTTTATTTGTCTTGGTTCTTGATACAATTAGTTACTCTTTTTCTTCCAATTGACTGTACAGATTTGGTGATTTAACTTTGGAAATCTACTCAATATCTGAAATCATCTTGATATAATTTTTTGATTTTTATTTTGGGGCTTTTTTATTAGGGGAGAAAAGTGGGACAAAAAGAATAAAAAAGAAGAAGCAGCTGATGTTAATATATGGAGCTGAACAATGAATACCATAGCAAAAATAATAACTAAATTATGATATACAAGACACCACTGATATAGGGACAAAAATGTTAATATCAAGTTTCTGATTAGAACAAGCTCCTTATACGGGTTAAAAGTTCTAACAGACCAATTCATGCTGTAATTGTCATTTTGGGGGGTTTTCTGATGGAGAAGAATTATGAACAGAAACCAAGTTGCGGGGTGGTCTTGTACAAATGCTAAAATCATAGAAATTGCAAGAAAAGTTGGTCAAATTAAGTCAGCATGAAAAGAGACAAAAAGCGTACGCATGCTTGAACAATCTACTTTTTGTGTGAGAGAGAACACAAGAAAATGCTATTGTATAAGAGAGAAAGAGACAATTTTGTATGAATAGGATTATATAAAAAGAGATAGAAAATGATGATATGCAATTATGCACTAAAATGATTAAAGAGATCAAGATAACCGATTTGGTAGTCATTTTTCTTTCAAACATTTTGTTTTCATACAGGTGCATGTGTTTAGAATATGAATCAAGTCAAATCAGTATTTTGTGAGTGCAAATTTCTTGCCATGATAAATTAGTAAGTAAAAAAAAAAGAATAAATAACAAATTTTCATGATTTGAGTTAGTTTCTTCTACTTGAAAATGGTGGCTTAGAAACGTCCTTCCCTAGAGAAAAAACAAACACACACACACGCAGACACACGTAAAGTTGTGTATGCATTCCCATTCGTGATACCTGTATTAAATTCATCCAATATATACCAGATGATGAAGAAACACACACTCACAGAAACACATCGGAAACTACAGACTGGCCATATACATGGGCAAGATTATTGCAAAATGAATACAGCAGGAAAAGTCCTACATTTTCAGTAGAGAGATACAAACGAAGCTTCATAAAACTCCTAGATAGAGAAAGGGTGTGATAAAATCATGCTAACTGGCATTAAAAAGCAGGAATAACGAAAATTCAAAAGTTGGAGGTGATAAGGACGAAATGTTGGGGAAAAGGCAGAATTAAAAATGGGCATTAATCTACTATGTAAACAGTGAAAAAGCTTGTGTATATTAAGTTAAACTAATGACAAATATCAAAATGATCAACCTTGCATCAACTATGAATTTTAAAAGCGAATGTCACCCGAAAAATAACAAAAAAGGTGGTAATCAGCCCCAAAAATATTGAAGTTCTAGCTTATGCGGAATAGATATGGATGGATAATAATGTGAGGTTATTCTGCCTAAAACCTCTTCTAGCCATTATCCAGCATAATGGGTTAAAAAGGCAGTTAATTATTATGCGTATACAACACAACCCAATTATATAGACTTGTTTTCTTCTTTTTCTCTTTCATTCAAACAGCAGTTATTGACACCTGTGTGAAAAAAGGGGGTTAGATTATCGTACCAACACAAAACTACCGGGTGCATACACACTTAGCTTGACACTATGATCTGTTATAGAGAATACCCGCATAAATCCCCCAATTATTGTGCATTTGTGAACAGGTTATACGCCTCGCAGTAACCTGCTATTTAGAGATACATCATTATACATTTAAAAGCTGTGCTTTGTCCGGTTACAAGAAGTCTGTTATATATCCGCTTGTTCAAACAAATGTTAACATGAAAAGTTATGAACACACTCTCCAAGCAGAGGGCTAAAGAGAGATCCAGAGTAGCACATCAATAATTTGAAGCACAGATTAATAAAAGCGTAATCTCTGAACAGATCAATGCATAAAGTTAAATGTGAACGTGCCCGAGGAAGATGTCAGTTTGAGGTGTGATTATGATGATAATGATGAGGAGATGGATGAGAAGGAATGATTCCCCGCCAGGCCTGTTCACATGCAGCCAGAGCCTAAGAAACAAAGACAGTGCTAGAGTGAACGGATTAATCAGAGGGATAAATCAAGCAGAAAAAAAAAACAGTGTCAACAAAAAAGATGAAGTGATTAGCTGTTGATTAATCATACCTGACCAGTCTGTGCTTCGTCTACGCAAACGATCATCAAATTGGCAAATCATTGAGAAGGACAAGATAGTTTAGCAGCTTCGATAGACAAGGAACAATATTTAGCAATTTTAAAATTCAATCTTTGTACATTTTACCCCCAAAATATCCAAACGGATAAATGAGACGGATAAATGAAATATTTTCTTTTGACATAAAAAGGTCAGAAAAACATGTCTGTCGGCTAAAAGAATCAAGCTTGCCTTCTCTGATATGTGCCTGTATGATAATCCAACAAAGTTTCAGTTCATTGCTTCAGTCAAACTTCATTTCAAACAGACTCAAGTTACTCACGCGGCACAAACTCTGGATAAGCGGTTGGTTTATTTTCATGATCATCATTTATTCTCATTTATTCAACTTTTTCTTCAGCTGGAGTACAAATCTTTTACAAAGATAACGTCAGGTTCCCGACTGCTGCCATGGAATTCATGTGATAATCTAAATTTCTTCCCCAATATCCAAGTCATATTTTCCTATATATACATATAAAAACCCTGTCCAATATCTTGCCGAATCCATACTAGCACAAAATAATACTTGTCATTAAAATACCTGCAATTTTGTTCTACGAAAAGCGAAAATTAAGATAAAAATTTCGAACTACCGTATTGAAAATAGCACAAGAATTGAAAAACCCCCTCTATTCCCGGTACAGTGTTTTTTTTCTTTTCCCTCCAAATAATTAAATGTAAAATGTACAAAAATATATTTTCAAACATAGAATATGAATGCATGTACCGTAGACAAAATATCATTTTAATAAAGTAAATACATTATTAACTTCTCACATGAAGATAAAACATGTTTCCTCTTCACGGTCACACATCATTGAAATGGATAAACGAAATAATATCATGCTTAAATATACAAATATTGTGCAGATAATAGTAGAAAAAGAAATACAAATTTGGTCCCACATATACATATACTTTCTCAAATTCCATATACAGTACAAAAATATTACTTTTATCATTTCATATTCAAGTCACTAGAGCCTTAATTGCTTTAAAACATGCTGCTTGTCCACATTCCAGGTGTAAATCTCTGTAGTCTTACTCTATGAATATAGCAACTATAAACATGTAGGTTTAGCACACTTTTGGCATATATGTAAAATATTTGAATTTCAATCATAAATATGTACAATACAGAAGAAATCCTTGTCCATTTGGTGCAAATATAATAAATCTACGATTCTAGCACACTTTAATCCTAATAATAATACTACTTTGGTAGTTTATGCTCATAAATATGATATCGTTACCTTATCTACTCAACTCTACAAACAATTCATGTGGGATTTTGAGAAATCCTGCCTTTTTACTATCGCACCATTTGAAACAACATGCATCAACAACATCGGAAGATAAAAATGATGGAAAAAAGTTAATGAGTTTTAGAAATGTGTTAATCTTGGTGGCCTGCAATGGAAAAGTGTTAGTATTAAGAGGAGAAAAATGGAATGATTAAAATGATGCTCCCCTACATCTGCGCACCTGTTGACATGGAAGAAAAATTTGTAGTTAAAAAAACAACTAAAAACAAGAAGAATGATAAAATCTTGTTGAAATGAAGCAAAAGATACAGTCTCAGAAGTACAAGAAAGGAACAGTCCTTTTTCCTTCTCACAACATAGGAAATGTCATAAAAAACTTATTAATTTTTTGTTTCGCTGATGTTATTGTATTTTATTTTTGCAAAGATGACAATCAGATTTCATTTTAGAAAATGAAGCCCCCTTTCAAAATTCAAAGTAAAACTTCCTGCGCAGGCCGTAAACCTCTATAAAACATGAATAAGTTAATGTTCTTCTGACCCTTTAAAAGTAGGAGTAGAAAAGAAAAATGTTCCGTTTTCGTACTTCTATGTGACCATACCTGCCTCATCTACAAACTAATTAGTGTGTAGAATCAAGGACCCTTTGAACATTTTCCTAAGAAATCTAAACCAAACTTTCTGATGATGCATGCTCATATCTATGGTATATGTCATTACTGTTCACTTTAAACCAAACTGTGAGTGCCATCACATACATTTGCGATTGCTTTTTGAAAAGGGATTGAAACGTTGTATAGTGATAAAAGCCATTTTGAGGCTTATGCTTCGGAATATACGAAGCACGCAGAAAATGCTTCATGATTTAGGTAAATGAAATATCTATAAGAATGGAATAAAAATTGTAATACATAGATCATCTGTTGAAAGCCAGAAGGGTGAGAGTTTATTAGTAACGCCCTTCTGGTTGTCAACAAACGGTACTGAATGCTTTGAAGTTTGATCTAAAATTTCAGAGTCAATGGTACAAAGGGTCCATGACCATCTCTTTCAAACATTGGGGGCTCAAAAAAAAAAAAAAAATCACAACTGAATCATCAAATCCACTCAAATTGGATTAATGACAATTTAAACAAAAGTCAAAGCAAAGATGGATAAGAGACTAACCTCTTGGATCAAGCATTGCCCTCTGGTAGGGATGATCTCGGATCGTCCTCCGTAGCTTGGGTGCCATACCTGCTGTTGGGTGGGGCATTGGGTCGAAGGTCATCATGCACAAGGGGCATTCACCAACCAAGGGGGGCGGGGCACCAATGTTAGTCCATTTGTTCATTTTTTTAATTTATTTATAAAGAGTTAGGTAATTTTGTTTAAATTCCGTAGTATTCCAAAACAGACAGGGCAGGTTGGGATGAAGTAAAGTGTTTTTTTTTAAAGTAGGATTAAAAAGGAAATAAAATAAATTGGTTAGACAACTGGTATGACATTTGATGTATTAAAACATAATTAAAGTACTTGTTATCTAGTTATAATGGACAATATGAGTGAGGTGGTATTAAATCTTTTATTGCATCTTCTTTTATTGCTTGGCGTTAATGTGAATCAAAACTCTAGTTATTAGGAATTAGTCATTAAATTTATTTCTTTATTTTAAGTTTTTTACAACTTGTAAGTAGATTAACACAACTGATTGTTCTATTAAAAAACACATTGACAAATATATTTTCATACAAAAGTGATATTTTTCTGGCATATCTTAAAAGTGAATACTTGACTATTTAATAATACATTCTTTGCAAGCATGTGAGTTGCTTTAAAAAAAAAATACAGTCCATAAAACTATGATAATCTTTTTGGACATACTGAAAATAGAGTTGTTTTAAAAGTTGTGAGTAAAAAGAAAATAAATCTTTGCAAGGTATAAAGCATGCATCTACAGTATCTTTGAAAATGCAATTGAACAAATAATAAGTTATATATTTCTTACTTTAAAAATTTCTATTTGTTGAAAGACTTAGCTTAATATATTATTTGCTACTTCAAGTTGCCATTTCCATGGCATATAAATTACCACTACATCGCTAAAAGTAGGGTTAATAATATAAACTTGAGATAACAACACATTCACAATATCAATATATTACAAAAATACTTGTTAAAATTTGAATTTTTTGTTGAGTTGATACCATTATATCTAACCGTATCTTTACCTCAAGGAAAATATATACTGTGATATATTTGTACATGATCAAGTTGTGACAATTTCCTTTCTATGATTTTGTATTTTTTAAAAAGGTAAACAATAACAAAAATATAGATATCACACACTGTTATATTATTTGTAGCTCACACACTTTGTTTAACTGCGACTGAGAATCCAGTCATTACAGAATAAAATCAGAAATTTCATTTTTATATTTTCTTATCTGAGTTCTGCAAGAATATTCCCATCTTAATGATTTTCAGAATTACTATATATCTAACCACTCTCTCCCTCTCCCTCGTTTCCCCCTCTCTCTTACTTCTCTCTCTCTCTCTCTCTCTCTTTCTTTCTCTCTCTCTCTCTTCCTCTATTTATCTCCCTCTTTCTTTAAAGGATGGAGAGTTTCATCTGTATTTCGAACAAAAGGCGCATATGAACTTGCCCAAAATTCTGTAATTATTTTCTCTTACAGATTAATTTCTTGACCCATTTTTCAGAAGATATGCCTATATTAAAGCAGGATTAACATCAGACTTCAGCAAATCTTTTTTTTTCAGTGAAGGTAAGAGTTTGTTAAGTTCAAGTCCTTTTTGGGCAAGTACTGAAAGACAATTTGTGGGGAATGACTAGTTCTATAAACAATAGCCTCAACAATATCTATCATCTTGATTGATTTACAGATACAAATATTGCCAAAATGAAGTAATGATGTGTTTGAAAATGGTTTAACTGGCTTCTGCCTGACACCATTATGAAGACTAATATCCCCTGCATTATTTGAGGGCCCACTTTGAACATATCAATGTCACCGTCTTTCATTTAGAGACAGGTCTTTTCTGATGAGATATCATGGGCTTTGATAGTCTTCACCAGGTTAACGTATTGATAGGCGCCATGGAATATACCATGGGAGCCAGGGGTAATACCTCGGCACCCCTTGAACTAGTTGGTGGTGTCCACCTAGTGTACCGCAGCTGCCATGAACATACCGAGTGTACCGTCAGACATTGAAGGAGGGTACTCCAGCATGGCTGGTGTAAAGGCGTACTGCTGGTAGGGGTCCAGGGGCATGAGAATGTTGGAACCGTCATGGGCGTGCATCATGGTGGGCGACGCCTGGATACCGCCCAGTCCGTTGACCATGGTGGTGGCGGCCATTCGGGGAAGAAGCTGCGGTGCGAGCATGTGCGCCTGGGCGGCGGGGGTGGGCGATCTCATCGGCTGGGGTATTAAGGCACCGGCAGGTGATTGCATCGTTCGGGGTGAGGCTGGGAGAGGAATGGGAGAGGAATGGAAGAGAAGGATAGGGGTATAAGAGAAAAAGTAATAATGGTCAGAGAATTTACACAGTGAAATCTTCAAAGAAAACCATAAATATCTTTGTGGTTTGAAAACTTTTTCAGGATCTGTTTGCCTTTAGAGGATAAGTACAGTAGAACCCAGAAGGAATATAAAAAGTATCATTTCATACACAAATTACATTTTTTTCATCAACTTTCAACAATGTTATTTAGTCACTTTAATATCGGAGAACAGAGAGTGAATATCTCCGAAAGAGTTCTGGACATGGTATTTTATAAAACATACATCCTTATACAAGTATCAAAAGAAGGCCTTGTCTCAGGATTTGTGTGCAAAAAATGGTAAAAGGTTGTGCTAAATTGGTCTTTTAACCTTATCATTATCCTCATTCATACCACTATCTGAAGCAAGAATTTACAAGCTTTTACAGGCAAGTGTTTTCTGACAAACTCTGGAATGTCTCCCTTTAATATCTCATGCATACAAATGCATCCATTTAGTAAATATGGGTAATAATACATCACCTTGGCTACTCAGCCACAATACCTTTTATTTGCATCATGGTAACAAAAATATATAAAGAAATACTGAAAGCCGTCAATGTGTGAAAATATAATTTGATTTGCAATGACTACTTCAATTATTGCAGCCTCAATCAATTTTGTTGCTGACTAGCACAGCAACTAGGTTTATCGTTAACATCATGACAGTGCCTTGTGATGAGGATTAGACCTCTACTCACTGGTATAATACTCACTAAGTGGCGTGGCAGCAATACCACTCGTTTGTATCTTATTTGTGTTATCTCTGTATGTTCCCTTCATCAGTGCTAATTCTATTAATTGTCTCTTTTTCAGATCGTCCTCTCCTTCAGCCTGTAGTGCAAAGAAAAAGAAAATCAAGAAAAGAAATCAATTTGTGATCATGGCTTATCTGAAAGACGGATGATTAAATGCGTACTTTGTTTGCTCATTACAATGATACGCAGGTGGGTATTTCTCATATGACCGCTAATTATCAAAATGAGAAAATGCGATGTTCTGCTACTCCTGTACTTCAAGAGGAATGTGTCTTGAACAAGAGGAAACTCATAGTTTATACATTGACTGGGAGATGCTGTCGTGCTAGCTCATATATGATCACACTAATTGAACAGTGCCAGGGGTACATGTAGGCTACTGTCTGCAAACATTGAAATGGGATTGATGTGAGAGAGTCTGGGAAGAGACAGAGCCATGTAAAAATAAATACAATGCTGCCCTCTTGAGTTTCAATACAGTGATTCTTGCAAGACAGTTGAATCCTTGGCTCCATCATAGACGACATAAAAAAGGTGTGGCTTGTTCATTATTCTTAACACGCTGTCCTTCATAATGGCCCACAATTAAGGCAGATCAAGTTGGAAATATCCAAGCATATGGAAGTTGAGAGGCTAGTTGCATCAAACTTCTATGCAAACTAAAAGCATAATTTGTTTTCCCAAATATCCACTCTCAACTTCCTGCCCTATTAGATGTAAACTGCCATTCCTTCTACTTCAACCATTGATTAACATGAAGTGGTATGCATGCAACTGTATGCAGCAAACATGACATGCTTTCATTTTACTATGGTAGATTTTACTGTCATTTATTGTCTTATTTCATGAAGGCTGTCAAAGTTTGACAACTTTATGCGAGTGCATCTTCTTTTATGGATTAATATCTCTACCCTCAATTAGTAATTTATAACTGCACATTGAAGAAATGCTGGTGGGAAATGAGCAATGACATTTCTGGACTGAATTCATTTATATCGTTACGCGGCTGATCTACAGATAAGACTGCAAGCCAAGCAAAACTAATGACAGCGTGCATCTTTTCTTTAGTAGTCTATTTTGTTATTCAGAGTTATGTCACATACATGCCAAAATCCCTGGACTTTCACAAACAGCAAGCCTATAATTATAAAAGCCAGTACAGTTGATGAAAAATCCATCTCAAGAACACCGTCACAACAAGCTAGGATCTACAGTTGTACGATTGACATGAATGCTGTGATTGTTTTTTTGGTACCCTGGATATAGTTATTGTAAAGAAACTGATTTATGGATGCTTACGTAACTTCTTTTATTCTGACAAAGTTTAAAGAAAGAATTCTTAGAAGCGCTCACTTTCGTGCAGGTTACAATAATGAGATTTGTAAGGCCAGGGAGTAAACATCTATGGATAGAACTAATGAGCAAGGGAAGAATTGTAAGATGGAATAACGAAGGACAAAATGTTTAAAATTGACAGAAAAGGGAGTGATAAATGAGAGAGGAAAGAGAAAATGAGGAAAAACAGAGAGAAAGAGAGAGAGAGAGAGAGAGAGAGAGAGGGGGGGGGGGAGGGGAGGTAAGAGAGATGATAGAATATCTTTTTGATTACATTCCAAGGTAACAGTACCATAGAAAAGTTATCATTACAGATACAAAATAGAAATCAAGAATCAAAATGAAGAATCGATAAAGATTGTGGGAAAAACAACAACAACATCAATGTAGAGAGAAGAGTCATGAAGCCCTGAAATGCTAAGCCCAGAGCATTGCATCAAGCGAGTGTCTTACAAAACAACAATCTCTCTGTCATCTATTTATAAGAACCCACAATACACTGACAGCGCATAATTAAAAAGAGAGAGAGAGAGAGAGAGAGAAAGAGAGAGAAAGAGAGAGAGAGAGGGGAAGATAACCATCAAGAAAAGGAAGACTTATTGAATTGAAATTCCATTCTAAACAAATATCCATACTCTCAGGGTTTAATACAGATCACATTGAGCTATCCCTCCTTCAAAAAGTAACCACAATTGTTCCGCTGGTGAAGAAAAGGCAAGGACTAAGGCCTCCTTTTAGGCCTGATAAATGGATCCTGATTCTGCCTCTTCAGACCTACTTGTGAATAAGACCTGGGCAGGATTATCCCCCTCCCACTCACCTATTCACATCTATATTAACTAGCCAATGAGAAGAGAGAGAGAGAGAGAGAGAAATCAATACTGATACAAGGGATAATAAAAGGAAAGACTATAAGAGAGAGTGGAGAGAGTAAGAGGGGGAAATTGAGGAAAAAAGAGAAATTAAGAGAGGGGATAAGGATTAGGAGTTGTATGAGAAAACAACTTTTGGAGACAGAGTGGAGATATACATAAAAAAGGAGAAGGGAAAGAGAGAGAGAGAGAGAGAGACACAGGAGAGAAGAAGAGCAGAAGAGGATACAATGAGAGTGGGAAAGAGAGCATTCAGCTTACATTACAAGAATGATTTGAAAAACCCTACCCATTATGAGTACATGTAGCTTGCAGTTCACCATTTTTTATTATCAGTACAAACCTCTTGCAATACCACAAAATTACTTTTCTGTCTTGTCATTAAAATATACCAGATACTCTAATCATCCACCCAGCTTTACTACATTTTATTCCATCATCCAGCTTTCATTTTAACCACCTTCACTGATCATTCCTTGTATTGTACATTACTCAAGAAAGCCAAGCTTAAGCTCCCCATCTATTTCTAGAATTCATCAGTTCCTTAGCCCCCATCATTCAAAGGCAAAACGGTAATAACTGCAACAGCTTATAAAAATGCAGAGCCTGTAAATTGAGGGATTTGAGGAATATAGAGAAGGGCTTTTGTCATCTCGCCTGTGCTGTGGGGTTCCCTAATGAAAAGAAGAAGAAGAAAAACCTGGGAAATTGAAGCCTGGCGTTTTGGAAAGATGTCCTCATGAATTTCAAAGTATTTGCTTACAATTACTTTATACGGAGGGGAAAAGACAGTGAGTCAATGACCTACATGATGATGCAGGATTTTTTTTTAAGGCTACATCATTCATACATAGTTTAAATCCAGGAATTTTATGTGGAAAATGGCTGTCCAATTCATACAAGTTTCTGTCTTTACAGCTTTAAGGATGCGAGAAGCAAGCAGTAAAAGGGAGAGAAAAGGAGAAACACAGAGGAAGAAGATGGACAAATAAGGGCTCGTGTAGGCATGACACAAGAGTATAGTCATGGCATGGGGTAGAATAAGAAAAAAAGAAAGAAAGCAATAATGTTTATCTTTAATGAAAAATATCACAAAAAGCAAGAGAGCCATAAAGCCAAGCTGTTTGCTACATGTAGAAGGGTAAAAAGGGTAAAAAGGGTAAATGCTATAAGGTGAATTAAGAACACGTCGACTTCTTGATGTATATAAGCAGGGGCCACTTTCTCAAAACTGTTTATTGTCAAGTTATTGGGACATCGCATCACAGGAATACTGCCACACCCACTAAAAACTTTGAAAAATTCAAACAAACAAAAGCAGGAAACAATACAGAGCTTGATACTTTCATCACATTTACAAAAAGAAGCAGGTACCTGTTAGGTCTCTTGCCAGGCCTGGAGATCACTCAAACATTCATCTATAGATTTGTAATGTTCTGATTGCCAAGTCTATTTTAATCGCTGGCAAACTTGACTTGCCAAAGACTGAAGGTAAAGGATGCATCCATTATCAAATGCTGTAATAATCACTCAAACTTATTTGGCATCAAAGTATTGTCCATGCCATCATGACCCTCCCTCTACCCCCATCCTACCCCATCCTACCTCACCCCCAATCTAAGCACCCCCTAAATCTCTGCTTTTATTGTACTATCAAGTATCATAAAGATTATCTTCTCAAACCCAGCTTTGTGGCTCCCATTATTGGTCAATCTAGCGGGTATCTGCTAAAACTGTAAACCCCTCGTTATCGTCATGGTATAGAAAGATTAACAATAGGTAGAAAGTTTCAGTTCTTCATTTAACCAAACAAGATTTGAGATTTATGGGCCTGGGCTGCTTCTCATAATACTTTGACACATCTTTAATAGTCAAGAAGTCACCAAAGATGGAGAGATGGAGAGATAACTAGATTGCTTTTAGAAAGCCAGACAAACAATTTTCGGATTAGGAACTCCTTTCCACCAGTTAACATGCTTATCGTTTTTAAAGTAAATTATATATCATTGAGAATAACACAAGTGCAATTAGACAGACTGATAGCTGTGCATCAAGGGAATATCCATTTTAAAAGGCAAAGATAACAACCCAGATATTATTTTAAAATGGGTACTGGATCTTCTAAAACTCTTTCAACCTCTTGGGTTTCTTGGTAAACCCACTGCAAGCTCCTTGTTAAGGATGATTTGTTTGTGGAAAGGCTCTGTAAACTTATTACAGAGTGTTATCCACTGGTGGTCTGGTGTGATTCAAAAGGGAACAGGGGGCATTTCACAAAGCCTTTTTAATGACAAATGACAAAAATCAGTGACAAGTCGGCTGATAACCAATCAGAAGGAAGGATTTCATGAGTTTATAACAAAAACTGTCATTTGTCACTGATGACAAGTTTTGTGAAATGCCCCCCTGGACTACATCATCTGGTGAAAACCATAAAGCACCAGCATCATCTAAAGAAGATGTAGAGCTAACCAAACCCCCTTATGCCTCTGCAAAAGCACTTCGGTACTCTGTCTATCACCAAAGAAGAATTAGAAAAGTGTAATTGCTATACACGCTTTTATGCTTTATGCGATTGATTCAGTACTAGTTGTCCAGGTTAATGAGACATTGTGTAGTACGTGCCTAGGACACACCTAGAATGAGCGATCTGAAACGCTCATCGTAAACGCTCATCATGATCGCAGTTCCACGGTGTAGCTGTTCATGCTTACTTCTCTGGCTCATCCAGGCAATTCTCCTTGTGTGGCCTTGTGTGACCTTCACTGTGCATGCTACGTAGACCCACTAGAGGTCAGTGCGTTGATCCCATTTAAACGCGTTTACAATTGTAAACGCATCTTTTTGTGAGTTTACGATCGGCGTTCGTGATCGCCGTTTTTCGGTGATTCTACAAAAGTGAGCATGAACGCAATCGTGTTTTAAACTAAACACGTAACAGATGCCTGATTCTGGCCGTCAAAATCAAGCATGAACGCGCTCCTAGTCACGCGATTATAAGTGTCACATGCAGGCATCTCAAAGACTTGCATCACACACCTCGCCTTGTATCATTGCGACAACTGTAAAAAATAACCTTTGGGATGCTCCTGACTTGTGTACGTAAGCCATAATTCATTCATTGATATCAAACCATACATGTAGCTATAGACGAACCCAAGGTAAATCAAAACAGTTGAGCATCATTGTGGCAGATTTCAGCCCAGTAAATACAAACTGGTGGAGTAATTAAACCATACCTAGGATTCTCCACCAAACCCCACGAGACAACATCAAAAAATAATTGCCTTCAAATCATCCCAGCCAATCCTAGCCAAACGGGACTTGGATAGAAGGCAACCGATTTAGGGAGGTAATTGCCGAAATCTAAGCGCAAGTTTACATTATACCCGATACCACGGGTGTTTGTGTATACTGTCAACTGCAGCCTCAAAGACGGTTTATGTTCGAGGTGTCGAGGCAGGGTCAGAATGGGTATAAAATGTACGAGCAAGCAGAGAAGTGTGTTTTTACTCTGGCACTTGCATAAGGTCAGGTTTATTATTGTATTTGTCATGGCGTTGGTGAATATATCAAGCAGTATTCAAACGAGGATGAATTATTGCAGATTTACAGTTTGCCTGTTCATGTAATAGGCGTGAGTTAGCTATCTTGGGGGAGGGATACCAACAATCTTTATTACTGATCTATAAATCTCATGTAGGAGTTAGAAACAGTTCTCCACTACTATTGATAGCAAATGGAGATGGCTATCAATTCTGTTTCTTTCTCTCTGTGCTATATTTGAAAGTTCTAATATGTCATGTCTATGTGTATTTAGGCTAATGACTATCTCTATCAGGGAAAAATTTATATTTGTTTTTCGGGGGCTACTTTTCAAACTTGCCTGCATAAAAATAACACTCTAAAATTTGTTTTGCATTGAACTTTAAGCAAATTTATTTGGGGCTCTTTTCTGATTTTCGGGGGCTCTTTTGGGCATTTCGGGGGCAAATTCGCCCTGAGCCCCCATGTATTTTTTACACTGATCTCTATGAATACAAATATGAACAAAAATATGGGGAAAAAATAAAGAGAAAATGAACATCCAAAGCTGTGTAGTGGTCATTTCTGCCAGATGATATGACTGAACATTATTACATCGACAACAAGGCCAACATGGAGACATGTCTCCAGCAAAAACTAGCTGGCAAAAAAAACAATCAACATCAGCAAAAACAAAAGAAGAGTCCCAAACCAATCCTCTGTGAAATACAAAGTTGGCCAAAATGTATACGACTGAACACTTTTGTTCTTCCTTCTAAGTTATTAGTGTTTCATTTGCTACTAAGAACAAATTGTTCACTTGTGATTCCATGAAATTTGTTTGAATTCTGAATGTTGCTTTACTTGCACCAATAGACAAAAGTCAACATAATACCGTTAATCGTAAATGGACATGAGAATGGATATGTAAAATAGAGGAATCATTGATCTAAAATTGCAGGGAGGACTGCAGACAGTCTGAAAGACTCAATTTATATTTAGTTATTCATAACAAAATGCTTGTTATCCTTTAATTTATGAGGCAACAAGTGAATACCCAATCTATCAAGTTTTCTATATCACATTACTATTGTGCGAAGTCCTGTTTGAAAGACACACTCAGTTTCTATTGTATTGTAGGATCCCATCTATTCTCATTTGACATTTCAAATAGTCATCATGAATAATAATACTTCCATACATCACAACCTCCACAACCATCTTGTTGTTTTTGCGCATCAAAGAAAACAAGAACAAGTTTTCACCGACGAGCCGCAAACCCCTTACTGTTTTCGCTTCTATCTCAGAACGTGCTCCTCTCCTCAAAAGTTATTCCGCAATAAGAATAGAACAAGGCTTCCTCCACTCATGTTTTCACACGACAACTCAAAAGCCTTGAACAAACAATCAGATACAAATGGAAAGTCTGAAAGCGGCCAGACAAACACTTTGCATGGCCGTCAAGAATACGAAGTGCTCTGCATCAAATGTTTGTGTTCAGTAGGGCAGAAAAGCAGACAATCATCAAGAATTCATCACTCTTCCAAGAACTATGTCGAGTTCTTCAGACCCTCCCTGGAGACGCTATCCATAATTATTGCCCAAGAAATAGGACAGTGTGGAGGAGGGGGAATCCCGCGGCATAAATTTGTAATTTTTTGTAGTTTAGAGGGGTAAAAGATACCCTGATTCCCCAATGTGATAGAATGCTGCTATAAGACTTAGGTAGAGGAGGGAGGGGGGGGGGGGGGGGGGAGGGGGGGGGGTAAAAGCTTGTTTGGATATGAAACAGTAAACTGGAGTTTTAATGAATGGACACTGTAGTGTACGCATATTCAACGAGCTGTGATATAAATTACAGTAACATGAAGCGTAGTACACTTACATCATGAATTTATTTTAAAATGGCTGCCATTTACCGCCCCAGGAAGGAATCATCCAGAAAACTTCTCTATATACATTTGTACATGTACCTGAATTGTCAACTCAATGCAACTTGTGCATTAAAAATATTAAGCATGGAATCCCAATGCAGCGGGCGAATGATTGAGTGAAACAGCTAGTCTTTTCTTTGTGCATGTTGGGGGTGGGGGTGGGGGTGGGGGTGGGGGTGGGGGTGGGGGTGGGGAAGGGGGGGGTGGGGGTGGGGTAGGGGGGGGGGTATTCAGCCTGCATGCTATTCTTGTAACTGGTGTAAAATAAGTGTGTGGGAGAGAAATATGCCAAACAAACAGAGGCTATATCAGCGGGAGGCTATTAGAGCCCGAAAGCACAAGAGAAAGTGATCTGTAGTACGTGAGTCGAGAATGAGCTATGGATTCCCGGAGTAGGCCCAGCTCTGATGCCGGGCAAAATGGGGTGGTGGGGGAGGTGTCTCAGACTTCATAACAATAAATACTGATAGAAAGTTAGATAGGAGTAAACGAACCGTCCAAAACGCAAACTGTAAGAATACTGAGATGTAAAGTAGTGAAGAAAGGAATATAAAAATGCCAATTGATATCTCTACCATGTGTGACACTACAGTCCATAACCATTAATGGTGGTATAACTGAATCATGAATGGGACTTGAATGTTTCAAAATATATGCAGGACTACGATTGTTCTGTTTTGATCTTGACAAATTAATTCTGCTTCCTGACACAGACGGCACCATTTAGTGATTCCCAGATGAACATCGGTTTTAACCGCAGAACATTAGAGGATTATTAGAGGATTTTCAGAAGACTGATTTAGCATCTCAAATTGAGTCCTCATCATCATCTTCAACGCTCAAGCAGCTTCACCTAGCTAACCGCATCTTGCCTCTCCCACAAGCCTTGTGAGAATTTGGTTAAAAAGCCACAAGAAATCTAAATGCATGTACCCGCTTGGTATTCATCCTGAACAAGGTCCTCAAGGCATCAGTTATGAATCTATCAATTCATTAACTCGTCTTCTTTCAATGATGCTTAAAAGCAAGTATTTCTCCACCCTTTATTCAGTCCTGCCCTTGCCCTAAGCCTGGTTGCATTTTCCAGGATGCTAAGTGTGCACAGCATTTATAAGAACCCCTCCAAACAGAGCTCAATATCACATATCAGTATTGGCTCTTCTCCTAGAGTCCTTGCCATTCACCCGAAGCAGACCTGCGTCATCCATCGAAGGACCCCGCAAAGGCCTCCTCCAGAATGAAAGAGGGCAAGGAAAGGTTGGGTCTGGTGGAACAAGACAATGCCATCCCACCATGGCATGAAATTTGAAAAGTTTGGGTGTTATGAAATGATTTTCTTCTCTCATTCCTTGCCCCACTTCATATACAGCCACTCGATTCTAAGACAAGGGATAAAACTTAGTCTTTTTTCAGTCATCAGGGCGTTAATTCTGTGTTAAAGCATACAACTTAATGCGCTTCTGGCTCTAGAGGATACACAGTTTACATGAAAATGATGTGAACATATACTAGAGGTCAGACGTCTGAGGTGAATACATGACCATCAACATGAAGCTAATCTGAACAAGCCTTGCATTAAAAATGGAGAAGAAAATCAGATACAACGAAGAACAGCTTCTTGTCTCTCAAATAACAAGGCTTTAGAATACCTGGGAGAACCTTCTAAAAACACTGATAACTTGAGAGCTACGATAACCTGAGAGCTCCGGTCACTGCTTCAGATTTGTGGTCTGTGACAAGGGTAGTATCTCCTGACCACTTGATGGGGTGGTTATGCATTGAACCTGGTCAATTAAAGGAAACCAAAACGTTCATACTAAGTTACTTTTATTGTAAAGTTTAAGATATTTAAAAAATATCAATGAAAATTTGAACAAAATCGGGCAAGGAATAAGGAAGTTAGAGCCTTTTGAAATGACTAGTCACTAGAGGGCGGTATTCAATTTGATGACATCATCTGTGAACAACTCTCCATGCCTTTTGTACATCAAATTTCATGTTTTTCCTTCTTTCTTGTGATTGAGATAATCTACTCCCCTGAATGCAAGATATAGAATGCAAAATGATATTCTACTTCACATGTTATGAAGTCGGATCAAGAACACAAATAAATACGAAGAAAACAAAAAAATTGTGAAATTTTATGTACAAAAGGCATGGAGAGTTGTTCACAGATGATGTCATCAAATTGAATACCGCCCTCTAGTGACTAGTCATTTCAAAAGGCTCTAACTTCCTTATTCCTTGCCCGATTTTGTTCAAATTTTCACTGATATTTTTTAAATATCTTAAACTTTACAATAAAAGTAACTTATTATGAAGGTTTTGGTTTCCTTTAAGTGTCCATTCATTATATCACCATGGGGATACATGTATCCACTTTCACATGGAGGAATCCAGTTTGTTGAGAAGCCAGAAGGGAGTTGTCTCCAATAATCCACCAGAGTTAACACCCTTCTGGCTCTTAACCGAAAAATTCTACTCCAAGAAGACACTAATCCACTTGAATTTACACTTAAAGAGAAGGTTGAGTTCTGGGAAGAGGTGAAAAATAATTTGTGAGCGTTACTCATTCTTATTATGCAAGTGTGGAAGAACATCAGATGAGACATGTTCCCTGAAAAGCATGGCTCTTCAAATGCCTTCATATTATAAATATGCATGTAACATCGTAAAAATCGGGGGGCCGGCTTTTTACGCCACGTGTTCGTGTAGTCCCATATACATCTTTCTGTGTACAGTGCTTGTAACTTTACCACGACTTGGCAAATTTTCTTATCATTTGATGATTCCAGAACCTTGCAATACACACAAATTCTTATATGCTAGATGATCAACTTTTTCTGATCCATTCCAAACCTTTTCTTTCACAATGCAATCGCATGACCAGAACTCAACTTCATCTTTAAATCGTTCCTCACATTTTCCAATCCCCTATATATTTGGCAGCAAATTCGACTCAGATATGAAGAGAACAATTTAGCTGAATATGAAAATGAAAGAATATATTTTATTAATACAATTTACTTGCATTTTTATTTAAAGAGGGGACCATTTCTTTATATCTTTAACACTAAAAAATCATTCACTATGGCTTGGAAAAAAGCCAAGTGTCAAATATGAGGCGTGGCTATATAGTTATCTTCTTGTGACTTTTTTAAATTGTGACTTTGTTTCTCTCTTTGATGATAAACAATACTCATAAATGAAACTCGTTCCTGACGATCTTCATTGTCATGGTAACTTTTGTGATTTTTTCTAGAGTTTCCACTTTCTTCTATCT